>CM045766.1:170337135-170409635 GCA_025200525.1 Camellia lanceoleosa
GTTTTTAGTTTTGTTTTTAGTTTTTAATTTTTTTTTTTTTTAGTTGCCTTTTAAACATAATCTGAGAAAAATATTTTTTATAGGAAAATTAAAATTAGTTATCTTTGAAAAAAATTATAAATTATAAAAAAGTATAATATTTTAATTATTAAAATTTATAAACTTTTTCATTGATTTGTAATTTTTTTTTTAAGCCTACACTGTTTTGTTACTTTTCTTTTTTGTTTATAAGGGATAGTTACTTCTGTTTTTCATTTCTTATTTTACTTTTACTTTATGTTATTAAAAAAAGAAGAAGAATTAACTATAAATTAATTCATTTTATTTGATTTAGAAAATTGTGATTTTCATAAATTTCTTAATATTGAGAAATTATCTTTTTATTTTAGAAAATAATACTCGAATCAAGCCTACTCCTAAACCGAAAAGGATAGGCTCGCGAGCGATGCCTACAAACTTGGAAACTTGAGTCAATCACAATCGACAAACATATTAATCATCTTTTTGTCCAAACGCGAGCCCCAATTAATAATTTGTGCCTACTTGTATAAGTCCAAACGAGCCCCAATTAATAATTTGTGCCTCTACTTGTATAAGAATTATTAAGAAGTTTACATTTACGCTTTTTAGAGGTGAAATTTGCATTAATACAAAGATCAAAGTTTGTCCACAAATTGATTGTATCATACATATAAATTTCACATTGTTCATATAAGTTGATGAGTATGTTGTTTTAACATTTTAGATATTTTTTTGTTATTATTATTATTATTCATCCTGAGAATTGTGAAATCCAGTGGAGATAGTTGGCCCAACGCATCACCATACCATAGTTGGAAAAATACCAAGTGTTGGAATTAGGTGAGTGAATTCAAATTGGTTGAAATAGACGCCATGATCCTCTAGAGTAATCCTCTAGAGGATCTCCTCAAGTGGATGATCGATTTGTTGATCTTAATACTCACCAAAACGACGCTGCTTTTGGTAAGTTTTTTAAAAAAAAATTCTTAAAATTTCACTCTGTTCTGGGGAGAGTTAGAGAGAGAGAAGAGACCAAAGCTTTGATTTTGCTTCGTTACAGGCATGGCTTCCTCCGCCGACCGAAGACCTCCTCCGCCGATCATGGAGATTTGAAAGATCTCCTCACGATCGTAAATCTACGATCAATTCTACAAATTTTCTCGTTGTTTTAGAGGATTTGATTTGATAGAAGAATTCTCCTGCAAATTTCGATCTGACGAAGCTCTTTTTCTCAGAAGTTCATCTTCAATCTTTTGCCTCTTATTGGGTATTGAACGCTGTGGTTCTTTGTCGTTGATTTTGGTTTTGTTTTTGGAGATCGATCTGTGGCATTTAGGCTTGTTTCGATTAAGTATATATACATGTTACATACATATATATATATATATGATGCAGAAGCCAAATAAATAGTCCAACTGTTCTCCTCCATAAATCTGATTTTTTTTTTTTTTGTTCACGTTTTTTCTTCAATCTTTTGATAATGGTGATGATACATATCTGAATCAATTTTATTATTGAATCGATTTGATCTTCTTTTTATTGAATCAATTTCATTATGTCTACATTTTTTCTTCAATCTTTGATGATGATGATGATGATATGTATCCGAATCAATTTCATTATCGAATCAATTTAATCTTCTTTTTTATTTATTTTGGTCTCACTGATCAAAATCGATGATGATGATATATTCAAGCTTCTTTGTAATTTTGTTCATCTTTTTTTTTTTTTTTCTCATTTTTTTTGGTTTTCCACCAAAACGACGCCGCTTTTGGTGAGGATTAATCTCAACGCTTGATTTCATTAGTGGGACACGGTCGAGCCTATGTCAATCACTTTAGGAGATCACTTGAGATCACCCCAGGATCCTAACGAATAGACACCATTTAAAACTTAAAACTTTAAATAACTAAGGTAGTGTTTGGTAGAGTTTTGTAAATGTGATTTGAGAGTATGAGTTGTATTTTGAGTTTGTGTGTTGTGGAATTATAATTTGAGTGTAGAAAATTTGTTTGGTAAAGAGTTTTGAAAATAGTTTTGGAAAAGAGGTTTGATTTGAGTGGGGAATTATTGATGTGACATTTGATATGTGATACAAAAATTTACAACTCATAACTAAACATACAATTCAAAATTATTTTAAAGCACATAAAAAATTCAGAAGATATTTTTTTCGATTATAAATTAATTAACATATCAATTGTTAAAAAAAAAAAAAAAAAAAAATTTGTCAGCCAGACGACCCTAACGCGAAAAAATGTTACAAACAACGCAAGTTAATGTACGCAAAATGAAAAAGCTAGAAGTTTTGGAAAATTAATTCCAAAACTCTTACCAAACATCATGCTCAAACTCGGATGGAAAACTAATTCTAGAGCTCTTCCAAACAGAGCCTAAATTTTAAAATAACTGTGTTTCAAAAACAAAAAACAAACAAAATTTTACCCGAAAAATAAACTAAAAACTTTCCTCCCATGTATGTGTGAGAATAGCTTCCCTACTACTCTGGCTAAGAGCATCTCCAACGATTCAAAGATTTTTTTTTCATTAAATTTGAATAAAAATGACTCATTTTCTCAATTTGATATCACCGCCTAACAAAGGCATCAAAACCCGAGGTCAACTCGATGGTCGACTGCAAGGGAAATATATATATATATATTTTTTTACCTTTTAACTGCTTGAACCCATCTATATGAACTAACCTATGTGAATCTAGGGAGGGTTAATGCCAAATGACCGTAAGGAAATTAAATTTTTTTTTTTCTCTCAATTTCTTTTCCTATTTTTTTTTCCCTCCATTACATATATGTGGTTTTGGTTTACCTGTAACAATGATTTTCTTCTAAAATCTCATATAAACACATTATTATTCATATGCCGCATAACCCACACAACCGACATTTATCATAGTTTAAACAAAACAGAGTATAATGAATACCTTCAAATCCATGATATTTACTTCATTTTCGTTCTCTTCTTCTTCCTCCTCCTCTGATAATGAGTCTGATGATGAATATATGGTCACACTTTTAGGGGCTTATGAGCAGAATAATAGAAGTATGCTTCAGATTTTTTAAGTCAAGTGATAGCTTAAAGAAAATAGGTGGTTCTGTTGTAGGCCATAAGTATATGCTCAGAGATAGAAGGCAGGGTGATGACAGATTATTTATGATTATTTTATCAGAATCCAGCAGTATTCACCTACAATATTTTCGAGACGCTTAACGCGCCATCCTTTGTATCTCATGAATTTTGAATGCAATCCAAGCACACAATTCATATTTTGTTCAAAAACAAGACGCAATTTCATGTAGTTGGATTATCTCCCTACAAAAAATGACTTCAAATATGAGAATATTGTCATATGGTGTCACAAACAGATGCAAATGATGATTACATACATATCGGAAAGCACTACAATTCAAAGTTTGCAACAATTTTATAATTCAAAGGATTGAAATCTTTGGAGTATAATATTTAAGATCTCCACACCAACCGAGATTGCTAGATTAGTTGCTATTGGGGAGGTTCGGGGTTTCAAGTATGTTGGGAAGTTGAGATTGCATGCATTGAAGTGAAAAATTGTCCAAAACATGGCAAGGTCAATACGAGGCCATCAAAAAGCCAACCATTATTCTTGAAGTAGTAGCTTTATGACTTATGGATTTGGCACACATTTTTTGGAATGTCTGCTCACACAATGACTTGAATATATTGGACCAATCGCCTTTGTTTTTCGATCTTATGCAGGTAGCTCCTCCGCCCATTACACTATTAATGGACATAGTTACGATATGGGTTATTACCTTGTCGATGGTATATACTCAATGGGCAACACCGGTTCAAACAATTTTCTCCCCAATGAGCAAAAAGACAACATTTTGCAATTATGCAAGAGTTTGCCAGAAAGATGTAGAGCGGATATTGAGTCCTTCAATCTCGATTCGCAATTATAGGTGGAGCTTATACGCTTTTTGATCCAAAATGCTTGCCAACATAATGAAGAGTTGCATTATATTACACAATATGATTGTCGAAGATGAGAGGAGGAGCACCTTAATTTTGATTATGAAATTTCATCAACCAACACACCAAGATAACTTTCTCTACTCCTACCAATGACTTCCAACCATTTTTGTCTTGTCATTTAGGTATTAAAGATAAGAATGTATATCATGCCCTCCGTAAATGATTTAATAGAACATATGTGACATCTTCATGGTGAAAACTAGATTTACCACATCAATACATGTAATTTTGTTTATAGTTTTGGAATGGAATGTTGTCTTGTTTATAATCTTCATTATGATGCACTATATTAACCAAGTAGTTCGTGGTTATGTGATTAGATGTGCTATTGTGATGATCCAATCTTTAATATTCGTAATTGTTCTCTGCTCAATTTATGAGAATTACAAATGATAATAATCATGATTAAGAGGTTACAAATCGATAATATAAATTGAAGTTTAAAGGAAAAAATTTCTAAATGACACAGTAAGAAACAAAATTCACAAAGATACAATGTAATGCTATTTTGAAAATAAAATACTCTGTCAGCTTGATATACTAAACAGATATATTTTATAAAACACATCATCAACGGTAAATTTTCAAAATATTCTGTCCATCCAACGATAAATTATTGGAACGGCTAGTTCTAAAATATATATATGAGATAACAATTTCAATTATATTTTCAGGGGAATTTAAATTTATATCACCCTTCAAATTATTCCAAATCCACAAAATAACCTATCTCAAAATAAACCTGTTCAAACCAAACATGTTCAAACCAACCAGTCCAAACCATTGATCAGACCGGTCGACCGATTGGTCAACCGACCGGACAACCTGCTGGTTGACCGATTCAACTCCAACGACATGCAAGATGACATTCGCTTCAAACCAACGAAGTTCAAACCGTCAGAAGTTCAAACCCGGTAAAATTGATGAACTGCTGACTGTTGGTCAATCGCCGCAACCTTGGTTGACCTGCTCAAATTTCTTCCAACGTTAGAACAAGAATTTAGTGAAATCTATACCTTGTTCTCGCTTGATAATGTTTTTGTTGAATTTTCATTTTGATATCAATTTGGTAAAACGGTTGGAGCATCAAAAGTGTTTTTCACCAAAATTTGAATCGATGCCAAGATTGGTTCACCATTGAGATGGTCTAAATGTATGATCAAAAAATAGCTTTTTGAGCCAAAAATTCTCAAAATCCTACAAAAAATAAACATTTTCAAAAGTTAACTAAAAGAAACAAATGTGAAATCTCAGAAAACATATTATCAAAAGGCATTGACTAATTTTTTTTTTGGGGGAATCAAATTCACAATTCAGGAATAAAAAGTTATAAATACTGACATTGTTTACTAATTTTGATAGGCTTCATGATATAAAAAGAGCAATGCTACGATCTCGAATTTAAACTTGCCTCAAATGGCTTGAATTTCACCGCAAAAATTGATAGTCAGAGTTTATAAGGTGACAATCATGATAGACAAGTGTTTCATCCGATTGTCCAGTGGTTGTCCGACCAATGACCGTGAACACAAATTCAAGCAATTCGAGACAGTTCAGTTTGAGTCACCAAGGATTTCTGTATACAGAAACTGTAGAAATTTGAATAGGATTGCTTCTTTTGTCCCTGAGATGCCAATGATAAAGCTTATGCATTCTCAGTCAGTCAGATTGCAATCATAGTCCTCTGTCAAATCAAATAACAATAATATAATAAGAGTAATCAGCAGCATGCACAAACTGGAGAAGTTAAAAAGTGTAATCTTGACATTGGTGACATTGAAATTTTACACAAACCATCCATCAAAGGAAGACCCATAAAATAACCGAATTTTTTTCAGATAAACGTAGCTTCAATGGAGAGGCATGGACACCAACTGGCCATTACAAAAAGTATAAATACATATTCCTGACTGTTTGTTTAAGAGAAAGAAAACAAAGAAAGCGATGGTTAACTCAAAGCTGTAAAATCTTTCCACAAACATCCTACAAGTGGCTTCAATTGGTTACAGATTTATATCATCAGGGTTCATCAATTCATGCCTGTGGACAAGAAACACAAATGATGAAAGAGTTGTAATATATAAAGAAACCTCAAATCATTTTGATGGAAAATTTCATCTATCAGACAAATCTTACTCATCCAAAATAATTGACAACTCATCATACATTGAATAACATATACAACAAAAGTATACCATAAAAGTAAATCAATAAAATAATCACAAAACAATTTTGCCACATTTTTCATCACATATGGCCAAACCAACTGGAGCCAACTTTTTCTCTTTAATTTTGCCACAGGTCCAAACTACCCCTAGCTCCATAATAGTTTATTTAATTCCTTTTATGACTTCCTCATCATCCATCAAAACATGCTGCTTTCATCCATTCACAATTTATTAATATTATTATGTTCTTACTTTGCCTACTGAAGTAGAGCATGTAAAGAAAAAAGAAAGGGCAACTATGGAATTTCACATGGAGCATTCCTGAGGCTTGTATAATTATGGTTAGGGTCAATTTGAGTCTCCTTTATGTATAGAATGCTGTTTGACAGATTTTTGGTCTTTTATTAGGTTTTGTGTGACAAAGGTTTTTGGTAATTAGAACCAGGAACCCATAAATGATATGTAATCTTAATATTCATTACTGTGAAGATTTGCGAGTAAGCTTTTGTAGAAGCCTTCCACATTATAGAACCCTAACTCTACAAGTTTCCCATAACCAAACTCAAACCCACCACAATACCGATTTCTATCCTACATGACATGTAATAAACTTGTAAGTTCTTTATTTTCTTCCTCAGATTTGAATAAAGGTCATCATGGCCAACTTGAATCATCCAAACAATAATGTCACTCTTTACAACCGTCATGTGGACGTCCTTGGGAAACAGTATCCTATTTATTTATTTTGTGTTTCAATTGGCATCATACACCATCTGGAAGTGAGAGCCTAGTCTGGAGTAGAATTTCAAAGTGAACTTTAGTTCCACTGTTCTCAAGGTGCCATTAGATTACCCTACACTGGAAAACAAAACAAATGTAATGGAATATGAATTACTTATTCTTACTCATGTCATCTCAAAGAACCATTAAACTAATGCTAGCATAAGTTGTGCAAGCTAGACCAACACAAGTCGCTGAGGCATAAAATATCAGTATTAATGTTATAAGAGAATCAGCAGATGCAATTAATACGTGGAGGTGGGTATTTTACAAAATCCTCATGCAAACAGAAGATGGAACTGTAATAATGACAAGTTACAAAACATATGTTCCACAGTCGGAACTTTACCTGCTGCTTTTTCTTTTCAGCCCTCCTTTTCCTTCGGGGTTTGCGAGCATCAGAGTTGGAACTCGTTACTACTGTGCCCAACCTGTGAATCTGAGGATCCTCTGTTTCTGAAAGAAGATTCACTCGTGTTTTGAGGTGTTGCTGGATTTGTACATGGCATCCCCCCGTAAGGATTGTTTCTTGCTAGATGAGCCTCAAAACCTTGATTTAGCATGAGCCAAATTTGAACACGAATTTGTTGAAGGACGAGGAGGAGGCATAAGAGCCCGCGCAGAGATCTGCCTCTATATAAATCCAAGGAAACAATGGAAAGTAAGCCAACACGGTCAATAGATTCACAGACCCCTTATAACAACCAAATATACAAATTCAGTACAAAACCTGATTCCTTTCATCACTGGACATGCCAGATGCTGCTTTACCAGAAGCACTGGAAGCTTGCTCCTACAAAGCAAATGATAGAAAGCAAAGATGCAATTTCAATCAACACTAAAGCCTACAGATGAAAATGCAAAATCAAAGGGTCGTACAGGCATTTTAACTTCAAAGCAGACAAAACTACATTCAAAACTAATAACTGAATCAGCACCAGGATTTGCTAATTCTAGTAGTTACATAATCTATCACCACTAAATATATTGGTGCAATCACAGTATTAAACAATTTTGAAAGTTTGAAAATACTAGTGTTAAACAATTTATCCTCAATCACAGTTACACATTAATGCACTAATTTATCAAGAGACATCAAAATTAGTACATTGACTCCAACCACTTCCAGCAACTCTCCAACAACTGATATCAAAATAAGAAACAATGGGTGCAAATGCACCACCAAGAACAACGAGAAGAAGAAGAAGAAGAATTAATGCACCATTTGGCATTGTTTTTGAAAAGCTGTTTTTTATTCTCAAACACCAAAACAAATAAAAAACTGTTTCCTAAGTTCTAAAAAAATCAAATCTATAGAAAAATGAAAATGGCATAAAAACAAAGATGTTTACAAACTTCCCATTATTTTTTTCCTCTGAAAAGATAAAACTTGAAAACCATAAACGACATTGAGAACGTTAGGAATGATGTCAAACGGGCCAGTGTTCTCAATCAAGATAAAAAAAAATTAAGTTGCATTTCCCATCACAAATATAATTTATACCTGGCACTTTTATCTGTCCATTCATCATCCGCATCAGCTTCATCACTAGAGCTTCCAGTTAAGAAGAAATCATCCTCGCTCAGATCCAAAAGCCCATCATCCTCACTTCCCGTCTCTGTTAGGGGAATCAAAAGGAAAAAATCAATAATAATAGAATAGCAGGATAAGCTCGTTTTTTAAATTTAAATAAATAAATACACTAGCAAGTGTATATCTATATACATATGGAAGCTTGAACCTGTAGATACCACTTTAGCCAACAGGCAGAGGTGACAATTGCAAGTTATATAGAATTTAAAACAAAAGTAAAAAAACAGGGATTCTATGATAGTTACTGCAATAAGCCACACAATGAAAATACCTTCCAGATCCTTCCCACTTGCTGCAGCAGCAATTATGTTGGCTTTTATCTGCTTGCGTAATCTATTTCTTCTATCAACTATGTCTGTGTCATCACCTCCCATGAACAAAGATACATATTTCTCTGCCTTGGGAAAGAACTGCAGTTCAAATAAAAGATCAATTTTATCCACAAATAAATAACATCTAGTACCGTGCATACATTTTCCGACAAAGTACGACAGAACTATAAAATTTAATTATTGAATTAATCACCAAGGCCAAGTATCTCTCATTTCCCTTATGTGAAAGAAATGGTTGTGAATATGTCACATGGCATATCATTCACACACACACACACAAACAAAAAAAAAGGTTGCAGAGTTTCTAATTTATAGCTTACCCTAACATATTCAAGATCTTCTTTCAATTTAGAAAGCTGCTCAGCAATCTCTGCCTCTTGGGACTGACCAGACGAAGCCCGCTGCATTTTCTCCAAACGCCTAATTCTTCGCTCAATCTTTCTTCTCTCTAACCATGGAAAAATATTAGTTCCACCACGAAATGGGTATAAATTTGGCAGGAAAATATAAACTTCTATAAACAAATATGATTTTTTTTTTTTTTACCAAAAATTTAATCTTTCTGTCACGCAAGAATACTTTACGTTCCACAGCAAGCCGATTGTGAATCTCCTGTTGGTTCTGATCCTTCTAATTTCTTTTCTTGAGCCTCTCTAACTTCAGGTGGAAGATCCTAAAATAACCCATTTGAGTCAGACAGTAATAAAACCCATGAACCAGAAGGAAAAAAAATACACCTAATTCACAACACTCATGTCCCTCCTATGATGCTAAAGATTCCCATATCAATGAAATGTTTTCTCAGGCAGTACTCATAGTTACTGGAAACTGAACAACATGCAAAATAGGCCTATCATGCTAATAGAGAAGTTCTAAAGTCAATTAAATCAGAAGATGAAAATAAATTTATACATGATCAGGATTCAGGGTCTGGAACAATTTGTCTAGAACAATTCATCTTTTAGGGAAACAATCAATTTTTATTTTTATTTTTATACAGGTAAATGGTCTTCCATTACAATGGCGATTGAAACTAATAGAGAGTGAAAAACATAGATACCTTTCGGAGCATACGTTCGAGAGATCGAATCTGATTCTTGAGAGAGACAGACTTGGGCTTAGCCTTAGGCTTAGGTTTCGCTTTCTTATCAATACCTAGTGATTTGGAGCGCCGATTACTGCTCACCGGTTTGCGACCGGCGACCCTGCGCTTTCCGTAGCCACCGTGCGCCATTTTGCTACGTCAATGTGCAGAGCGAGAGAGAGAGAGAGAGAGAGAGAGAGAGAGTTGTTGATGATTAGGCATATATACGTGTGTGTATATAGAGCTTTGAGTTAATGAGAAGTTGATGATATGGTATGGGTCAGACCTCTGCAACCTGACGACTATGGTTCACACGTGATGGTGATGGCGATGATGATGGTGATATTTCCTCTCTGCTTTCGTACTCTCTCTCGCGTTGCTTTCACACCCTTTGCTTCCCTGCATTTTACTTTTTTACACCTTAAAATAAAATATTTTTATTTAACCTCTCTTAAAATTTTTGACAAATATAGGACCTCTCTTATAATTTGAATAATTATAATAATTTTTTATTTTACCCGATAATATCAAGATTTTCTCAAAATTTGACTCTGCTTATACACCTAACTGACCTGCTGATGTCATCAAATATAAACACTAAAATGCTTATAATACCCTCAAGTGTCCAATTCAAGAATTTCCCAAACTGTTATTTTGTTGTAAAGAAGAAATTATTATGATCCATTTTTCATGAACTCATATACCAAAAAATGTTTTAAAAATAATTATTTTTTTATTTTAAATATATAAGTTTTATTTAAATATTTTATCTTATTTTGTAAATATTTTAATTTTTAGGATTGTTTGGGATGTTCTAAATAAGTGCACTTTTGACTTTTATGAAATATAGGTTGATTTAAAGTGATGCTATAGAGAGGTGATACGACTTAAATAAGATGATGACTTAAATAAGATAAATGACTTTTTGACTTTTTTTGAAGATGTCAAACTTAACCTTAATTTTAATATTTTAAATTCAAAACACAATTTCACACTCAAATCAGAACTAAACACATACCTTAAAACACAATTCAAAAAATTATTTTCAAACCTCTTAATTAAACACATAACTCAAAACTCCACGCTATTTTCAAAACTCTACACTCAAATCATAATGCATACATAAAAAAAATTAAAATATTTAAAATAAAAAAAATTAAAAAAAATTTAATATTTAAAAAATATATTTAACATAAGTTTGTATTTTTTTTTAACTTTGTATTTGGTTATGAGTTTTGAAAATAATTTTTGAGTTGACCAACACAGCCATAAAACTCAATTCAAAAATTATTTTCAAACCTCATAACCAAACACATAACTCAAAATTTCACACTATTTTCAAAACTCTACACTCAAATCATAACAAAACACATAACAAAAAAATTAAAATATTTTAAAATATATTTATAAAATAAGATAAAATATTTAAAATAAAAACTATAAATTTAAAATAAAAAATAAAATTTTTAAAATTTTTTAATATTTAAAAATATATTTAACACAAGTTTGTATTTTTTTAAAATTTCTGTTTGGTTATGTGTTTTGGTAAGAATCTTTTAATTGAGTTTTAAGTTGTATATTTGGTTAAGACTCTTATGAGTTTTGAAATTTTTTTTGAAAATTTCTAATTGGAATTGTGATTCTAAAAAAAAACCAAACATGTTTCTAAAAAAAATATTTTTTCGGAACATGTTTTTACTAAAAACTCAATTCAAAAATTATTTATAAAAACTCATAACCAAACACAAACTTAAAACTCAATTCAAAACTCTTTTCAAAACTCAAAACCAAACTTTTTCCCAAACTCTATTTTAAAAGAAAAAATTTAAAAAATGTATTTTATTTTTTAAAATTATTTTTAGAATCATGATTTGAGTGTAGAGTCGCATTTTGAGTTATGAGTTTTGAAAAGAAAAAAATTTGTTTGGTTATAAGTTTTGAAATTTTTCGAATTTATTTTTTTGGGTAAATATTTTATATTTTAAATATTTTTTTATTTATTTTAATGTATATTATATTTCATACATTTATGCGTTGTATTTTTTAATATTTTAAATATATTTTTAAAATATTTAAAAAATTTAAAAATTATTTTTTATTTTAAATGTATAATTTTTATTATAAATATTTTTAAATTATTTTATATTATGGTTGTGTTGGTCAATCACAGGTAGTGGCAGTGATGTTAGTCTTGAACAAAGGGTTTTTTCGCTTTTACAAGCAAAAGCAAGGGTAATATGGTTATTTTTTATAGGATACTAATGTCGCTTTGTGCAAAATAGATGAATGGGAGAATCTTGACATTGTCGTAAAATAAGGAGGCTATCAGAATTATTCAAATCACAGGAGGTCCTCAGATTTGTTAGAAATCTCAAGAGAGCTAAATGTAATTTATCCTATTTAAAATTATTTTACCTAAAACAAAATATTTTTCCAATTATTTTTCTATTTAGTTGAGACTTGAAATAAGTAAATAAAAATTGTAGGAGAATTTCAAGTCAAGGTAAGTGTTTTTTAAAAAATTATAAATAAATAATAAATTTATACATATTAATAATTAAAATTAACATAAAATTAATAATTAAAATTAACTATTTATGATTATATCTTCGCTTACATGCTAAAAACCCGACTTTTTTGCTAATTTAGTCACTTAAAAGATAAAATAGGCTAAAAATCAATAAGACAAAATATTACATCGAAAATATAATCATTTTATTTTTTCTCTTAAAAAATTAAAAATCATTCCAAACAAAACTTTTTAGGACTTTTTCCAAATTAAGCCAAATTAGCAACCTATTTCCCAAACTAGGCCCAGCTTGAACTAATTCCAAACTAGGCTAAAACGTGGTTCACAACCACGCTTAACGCTTTTGTGGTCAGTCGCGGAAATTTCTCGAATCGTAAAAAGCGTGTTTCCAAACCACACTTTTATTAAGAAAGCGGGTTACAAACCACGCTTTTAATTATTATTTTTTTATGAAAGCGTTGTTGTGAACCACGCTTAATCAAATTTTTTTTCTTCGAAACATGGTTGTGAACCACGCTTTTAACTAAAAAAATTTCTTCAAAACGTGGTTGTGAACCACGCTATCGTTTCATAAAAGAAAGCGTGATAATAACCACGCTTAACCAAAATCCGCTTTTAATGAAAGCGTGGTTCAGAACCACGCTTTTAAAACCTATATAAATATCTCCCACTCGCTATTTGCAATCACGCTTGTTACACTAGCTTTTTCGACTTCACTCGCCTCCTGCTCACTCTCGCCTACTCGAGCTCCTCCGCCTCACACTTTCTCAGGTTTCTCCGCCCATGGGTTGCTCTCTCGTTAGTATGGCGCTTGCCTCTCTCTGTTAATCTACTTTTATGCATTTATTGTGTTTTGTGAAAATGTGAATGTAGGTACAATGTGGGTATAATGTGGGTAGAATAGGGTTCATAAATGTGAAAATATTGTGAAATCATAAATCATAAATTATGGTTAGGGTTTTGAATTGTGAAATCTGAAATTAGGATTAGGGTTTCAGTAATTAGGGTTTTGAATTGTGAAATCAGAAATTAGAATTAGAAAAAAAGAAATTAGGGTTTTGAATTGTGAAATCGGAAATTAGGGTTAGGGTTTCAGACTTGGTAGTTATAAGAGAATGATGAAAGGCTGTGTGATTAAAAAGACATAAATGATAAAAAATGAAGTAAAAGAATATATATTTATATTATTGTACAAATTTGATCCATGCAAATAGCTCAATAGATCTTCCATATAGATCCATGCATGTTATCTACCACTAAAATACACACTATGATCATTCACTCTGCTTAAAATCTTTGATGTTAGTATGGAAATTGCAAACCAACAAAAGACTTTGCAGGTAGGCCCTCAGTTATCTTGAATATTTTCATATTTTGAAGTTACCAATATATGTAGGAGATTTGTCTTAGACATAAAAGAGGTAAATCCCAATGAAAAATTAAAATTAAATATCTTCCTTCCACATAGAGAATCAACAAGGTAAGGAGTTCGTGACGTGGTATACAAAGAAGCCAACCCTTTGAAAAATTCTATTAATGAAAACTAGACTACCATTGGAACATTCAAAAAGCATCTTAGAAATCTCAAAAAGCTTCTACCTTTCTCCTACAAATGGCCTAAAGCATACAAATAAGCATTTCAAACATTTAAATTAAATAACAAGATTTCAATATAAGATACGATCACATTTAGAAATCTATTTGAGATTTTAGACCCAAAAATTGGAAGGTACCCATCCCTCCATACTCCAATTTATATTCCTCCAAAGCCTTGAAGGAGAAGGTGGTGAAGGCTTCAGTGCCCTCTTCAAAATTTAAAGATAGCATCAAGTTCAATTCATACAAGTGTTCTCAGTTTTCATATACATACAAATAACTTTGATTAACTTTGATTAAAATAACTTTGTATGTATATGGGGATATTATTGTATAAATTTGATTAAGGTGAAAATTTTACAAGAAAATATAATTCTAATTTTAAATAACTTTATAATAAATATAATTCTAATGTCAGTTTATATTTTTGTATTGTGAATTGTGAATCCTGCCTATATTTTTTGAAATTAGGGTTTTGAATTTTAATTGTGAATCCTGCCTATATTTTTTGAATTGAAAATTTTATTTTTGCTTGTTAATCCTATCTATATGGTTAAATCTTCTTATTATTTCGCTTATCTCTTAAGCTACATCATTAGGCCACTATAACTAGTACAAACAATTTTTTGGGTTTTTTAGGAAATATGTTAAAAGCTAATTTTTCGCTTTTTTTAAAAAACTTTTTTGGAAAAACGGTAAAAAAGTAGAGAAATGATGTGACCAAAAAAATTAAAAGTCAAAAATGACTTTAACCTTTTGCCAAAAGAGGCCTTTGAAGTCGCCCTCAAAATGCTATTACCAAAACATTTTATATAAATTAAAAATTTTGTTTAAAAATTATGTTTGAAAAATTAAAATTTTGATTTATAAAATGACTCATTCTCTATAATTTTTACCAACTTGAACTATTCAATTGACTTATTCCCTATGCGCCCCGATTATGTTTATTCAATTGCTTTATATTTTTATGATAGTCGGATGTCCTAATCAATTTACGATTTCTAACTAATCTTAGAATTCACACCAAACGTTCCTTCCACGTAGATCGGACAAATCTCAAATAATACCTATAAATATGACCTCAAGAAATTGATAACACATAATGAGAGTTCAACTTGAGACCTGAAAGGAGCATACCTAATTTTTAACACATAATGAGAGGTCATTAATATTAATGAAACTCAAGTTTGACTCGGTTCGGCTCGATAATTTTTTTTTATGTTATTTATATTGTTTAAATAAAAATAAATGAGTCGAGCTTGACGAACTGAGCCGAGCCCTTAACAAGCTCAATGAGCTTGTTCATAAAAAGTTCGGTCATTTGGTTTCTATTTGAAAGACTCATGATTGAGAATTTGGGAGAAGTATTTCAAATATCACCATACTTTACTAGAAATAATATAAAATTATAACTCATAATTATTAACTTTCAAATTTTGTTATTTTTATCTTTTATAACTGAGTATCTAAGTCAATATATACACACCTTGACTAAATTTAAAATTATAATATATGCATTAAAAGAGAGTCTTAAAACATTTTAATTAAGGCCTGCTTGGGGAAAGCTAATTTAGTAACTTTTTGGCTAATTGGCTAAAAAGGTTGGTAAGAAAAACTTGCCAACTTTTGGCTAATTACGAACGAAAAAAGTAGAAAGAAAAGGAATCTTTGACTTTTGGTATGAGTTGTTGGCTTTTAAAGGTAATCTTAATTATTATTTTAGCCTCTTGCCAAACGAGGCCTTAATAGTCCATAGAAATTTTCTAGGTAAGAAGAAAAGAAAAAAAAATGGCACTTTGATGGCTAAACTTGTGTTTCATAATACCAAATAATTGCTACGGATGACCCAATAGATTGACATGGATTAGTATCCAAAATTTACTATATAGATTTAACCACCAACATAAGCCTATAAGCCAAGGCACAAGCCGCTTTTGAGAACATGAAAAAAATAATTTATTAGTTTATTTTGATTATATTATCTCTCTATTTTTTTTTGTATGTTTAAAAAAAAAAAAGTAAATAAATTAAATTTTTTTCTTACTTTTCAAAACAAGTCAAAATGAGCTTTTTGTTTGAATTTCATAACAAAAAGCCTCTATGACCTCTAAAAAGTAGACGAGGGTTACCATTTCACATAGGAAATAACTTTGTCATTAAAGTCCCTAATGGCACAAGCTTGAGCAAATAAAAGTAACTTCTCTTTAATTGTCCATAAATCTCAAGAATTGGATCACCAGTTTTAAAAAATTAAGAACAATGTTTGAAATAAAAATTAAGAACATGTCATATAAAATCAGTCGAGTTATTTCAACTCAATGAAAAAAATAATAATTTCATACAAAACTTACACTATGATTTAAGATTTTTGTATGACTTGTCTAATTTTGTCCAATCTCACTGAATAAATACAATACTTGATAGAAATTATACTATAAAATTACATGAAGAGAAAAATAAAACAAGAATCTTCATAATGTCTTCAGATTCAAAATTAGTGATATATCTGTCTATTTTATCGAAATACTTAAAAAATAGATCAAGATTTATCAAAATAAAATAAAATAAGTGTTTTTTAAATTGCTCCCACTTACATGCGTACGATTAAATCATTGCCCAAATTAGGGGCTTTTCCCAAATTAAGGCAAAATAGTAACTTATTTCCCAAAATAGGCCTAGTTTGGACAAAATTCTTAAACTAAGCTAAAACGTGGATACAAACCACGCTTTCACCATTTTTGTGGCCTTCCCGCAGAAAATTTGTAAAATCTTAAAAGCGTGGTACAAACCACGATTTTAATTAAGAAAATGTGGTTACAAACTACGTTTTTAAGGAAATTTGATTTATATATAAAACTCCTAACCACGCTTTTAAGTAATTTTTTTTTCTTTAGAAAACGTGGTTGCAAACCACGCTATCGGACCGTGGATGATAACCACGCTTTTAACCAAAGGGTAAAAATTCAACAAAAAAATCAAAACCAGCACTCACTCTTCTTTCTCACACACACTCTCTCTCTGGCACACACACCCACAACACTCACACACTCATATCAAACATAATTTTTATATAATTTTTGTAAATATAAATCATTTTTATATAATTTTTATCTTTCGAGTGCTTAGAAATAATTTTTTACAAATTAAATTGAAACAATCATACATATCTATATAACATGCCTAAAAGTTAAAATGATAATTATTTTTTGAATAATGTTTGAGAGCTCGAAAATTTGCCCCCCCCTAATCTCCCTAATGCCCAAAACGACGTTGTTTTGAGCATTAGGCTTTTTTTTCTCCTTTTTTTTCTTCCATTTTCGACCATTTTCGAGCTCAAACACACATAGGGGGAAGAGGGAGAGGGAGAGAGAGAGAGGGAGAGCGGAGAGGAGAGAGGGAAAGAGAGGGAGACACCCACACACACACACAGAGCCCCCTGCATTCCGGCCGATCGTCCGATCGTCACAACTCCGCCGATCGTCGCAGCTTGGCCTATCGTCGCAGATCGTCGATCGTCGCAGCTCCTCCGCCGTCTGCCTCCGCCGCTGCTGTCGTCTGCCTCTGCTTCTTCTTCCCTTCTTTCTTCCCCCCTTCTTTCTTCGTCTTCATCTACTTCTCTGATTTAACACAAAAAAATCCAAAACGATTTAAACGACGCTGTTTTTGGTTCGAGGGATTCAAAGGCGTAATTCGCTTAATGAAGTACCGCCAAGTTATTTTTTACCCTTAAATGATAATTATTTTTTATTTTTTATTTCTTAACCAAATTAATTTTTAATTTTTTTAAAAAAAATTCTAAAAATCGAACCATACATAGCCTAAAAATCTTTTGATAAGTCATTTCTTACGTTGGTAATTTATTTAATTATTTGTTAATTTTATGACATTTTTACCATCTGAGACATGTTTGGTAACCATTTCGTTTTTAGTTTTCAATTTATATTTACAAAAATTTAAAAACTATCATAAAAACTTGTTTGATAATTTTTTTGGTTTATAAATGGTTGTCTCAATTTGTAAATTTGAGGAAAAAACGTAAATTCAAAAAATAAGTTTACGTTGGTTTTTAAACAAAAAATTTAAAAATTTTACTAACAATTTTTTTTTTTCAAATAACTTTTTTTTTTCAATTAATTTTTTTTTCAATTACTTTTTTTTCCAATTAATTTTATTTTTTTTTCAATGAATTTTTTTTTTCAAAGGTGAGGGGAGAACTGTCATAAACATAAACCTGATGGGGTGTTAGTGTAATTTACCTAAATAAAAAAAATAAATTTTGAGAATTAAAGTAAAAAAGTAATCATTTTATATAGTTGATTGTTATTTGCTATTATAAATTATTATTATATATATTTAATATTGATCTGAATTTTATAAAATAAAATTTATATATATTAAAAATTATATATGTTTGATGTGAGTGTGTGAGTGTTGTGGATGTGTGTGTCAGAGAGAGAGAGAGAGAGAGAGTGAGTGAGTGTGTGTGAGAAAGAAAAGTGAGCGCTGGTTTTGATTTTTTGTTCAAAACGTGTTTTAAAAACACATTTTTACATAATTTACTTAAAAGCGTGGTCACGAATATGTATAAATCAAATTTCTTTATGTATAAATCAAGTTTACCTACACTTTATAATTTATGTAAAGTCACAACTTACACTCATAATTTATGTAATGATTAGAAATTTAGGTAAATTAGAAATCTTGTTACTTTGATGTAAATTTAGATTTACCTACACTCAAAAGTTTACCTACCTCATAAGATTTCTAATTTACCTACACTTAAAGTGACAAGATTAACAACCTACACTCATAAGTTTATGTAAATTACCTAAATTTCTAATTTATCAATTACCTAAATCAACCTAAATCAATTAAATTTATGTAATGATTAGAAATCTTGTTACTTTATAATTTATAATTTATAATCATTTTATATAATTCAAAATTTAAATTGATGAAATTAAAACTTTCGAGTTTAAATTAAAAAATACGTAAAAGTGTGGAGCTTTTTGTAATTTGTCCAATATTTTAAACATGTTTGTGTTAATTTGTTGGCAAAAAATCAAAATAAAAATATATTTAGTATACAATCGTAATGTAAAAATTTCATGCCACTAATAAATGTAATTTTAAGAACCAAATAATTTATTTTTAAAATGGTATACCTTTTAAAAATAAAATTTTGTGTTGACAGATAGTAATTCATTACCAAATGTCTAATTTCATCCTTAAATAGTAGAGACAATTGGTGAAAAGTTTATTTTAAAGGGTACAAAGTATTACATTCAAGGTAAAATCTTGTTTGGTAATAAGGACAAAGTGAAAATTGTTGACGATGTTAACAAAGTTGCGGAAAAATTATGTTTGTTTTTATCACACCATAGATTCGCTATTGTATTTGTATCATAGAATAGCATAATACATTTTTAATAATTCTAATTTTTATCATAAAAATTAGAAATCTCTTGTAAAATTAATCCAAAATTAATAAAAGATCTTCGTAACAAAAACTTAGTCAATTATGACATAATGTGATTAGTTATAACATATTGTGAGGTCAATTATGACATTATTTTGATTATGATGTAAGAGTTGTTTAGTTATTAAGTGTGTGAAAATATAATTTTCTCGCCCCCACCCTATTTTCTCGCTGAAGTGATATTGGGGAAAATTACAATCTACATTGAAAACTCAATTAAGTTATGAGCTCTACCATAAAAGTTCTTCAAGTGGACAAATTCTTTTTGGGTAGTATACCGCTTTTCTAACAAATGTAAAATATACCTAATTCATGTAACTCATAAGTAGGTGTAAATGCTATGAATTTATAATTTTATATTTAAATTTGTAGATAGTTTCGATGAATCCTTACAAATATTAAATATGATAGTGATTTTATGCGTTTTTTTTTTTTTTTTTGCTTTTATTTTTAAATGTGACATCATTTATATAATAGAATACATTGCATGTCTATTTGTGTCAAAATTATAATATGAAATTTAAATTTTAGTATAAGTCTGAATTGTTTATTTTTATATTTATTTTTTGTATGACAAAACACAAGATTTAATATATTATACATCTAACAATAACTCATCTAATAAAATAAATCTGAGTACAAAATATAAAATAAATCCTAAATGGAGAAAAAGAACATTCACGCAGAAAAGATACGAGTCTCCACATACGAAGTAAAAAAAACTCCATGTACAGATAAAATCTCAGCCGTTGTTTTATATGAATAAAAATAAGTGAATAAAAATGAAAAAATAAACAATAATAAATAAATAGAGACAAAAATAAAAATGCGAGAAAATATAAATTGAAGTAATGTCACTACAACATTTTCTTAGTTTAGTGACATTTGAAAGTGCCACAAAACTATTGGTTTAATGACATTTTTTAGTCTTGTGGCATTTTGAACAAGTGTCATTTGTATCCATGCCATGACATCATGGCTAAAAACTTTCAATGACATTTTGATTTCATGGTAGATATTATTTGTGGCACTATCAAGCGCCATTAAAAAAAGAGTTAGTGACACTTATAAGTGTCATTACATCATCAAGACTAAAACTTTTCAGTGACACTTTAATGTCATGATAGGCACTATTCGTGACGCTATCAAGTGCTATTCGTGACGATAATTCGTTGTAGAACAATTTGATCCGCTTTTGCGGAGACTCGAACCGCCAACCTCCCGCACCATAAACATTATGCACCACACTCTTTCCACTACACCTCTATAGCACCACATGATTATATATGCAACATATATTATTTATATAGTACATACATCTATATTAATATAAAAGTATATGTAGAAACATAATTATTTTATTGAACATAATTTATTTAAAATAAACTATTTACTAGCAAAATAAAAAAAAGACCACTTTTGGCGACTAAAAATATTTTTTGGTCGCCAATTCTATACTTTTACTAATTGTTTTTTAGTTGCTAAAAAACTTAATTTTTGCCGACCAAAATCGGATTTGGTTGTCGAAGATGCACTTTCAGCTACCAAAATTTTGGTCACCAAAAAATTTAATTCCCGCCTTAGGATTTTAGTTCTCCTGCGCTAAAAATGACCACTTTTGGCAACTAAATTTATTTTTTAGTCGCCAATTGTAGACTTTTGACTACTAAAAATTTTTTAGTCACCAAAAAGATTTACTTTTGGCTACTAAAATTTTTTTAGTCAGTAAAACCCATATAATCAGCAACCAAACTTATTTTTAGTCGCCAATTGTAGACTTTTGGCTACTAAATTTTTTTAGTCGCCAAAAAACTTTACTTTGTTGAGTTTAATTTTTTCCTGTAGTGTATATTGAGTTTTATTTATTTATTTTTAATCATTTATTGCATTTTAAAAATTTAGATAATATATTGACATTTTTTGTTTTTTCAAAAATGCCATTATAAGTTTGGAAAGTTTTTGGCTTAGTGGCATTTCTCAAAATGCTATAAAATATTTGTTTATGACACTTTTCACCTAAGTGCCATAAAAAGTAATTTGCACCTACCTACTGTCCTGACATTTTTTAAAAAATGCCATTGCTACTAAAGTTTAGTGGCATCTGTTGGTAAATGTCACGAACATAATTTTTTGTGTCATTATTTTATAAAATGCCATAAAATTGATGTGACATTTCTTTATTGAAATGCCACTAGAGCCTTATATGTTTGTGGTTCTGTGGCATTTTTCTAAAACATTTAATGCCAATTTTTATTTTTGTGGCATTTTCTAAAAATATGCCACTAGTGTAGTGTTACTAAAGTGTAAATTTGTTGTAGTGACATTTTTGTTGTAGTGAAGTGACACTTTTTTTAATTGAAATGCCACTAGAGCCTTGTATGTTTGTGGCTCTATGACATTTTTCTAAAAAATGCCACCAAATATTCTTTTTGTGACATTTTTTAAGAACATGTCACTAGTATGGTGTCACTAAAATGTGTTTTTGTTGTAGTGTGTTTAGTTGTGTTGAAGTAATGTTTCACCTCTACAGTTCCTTCTACCCTAGAAAATATAAATTGACAAAAATGACAGGGCTGCTTTTTATATGAAAATGTCACTTATGATATAAATGTCAGTTATAGGAAAATATAAATTGTCTTTTGACTCCCACAACTTCCTTTCACCAAGTATCTGCCTAAACAAATTCAAATAACCAACACAAAAATAAAAGTAGGTGAATTTACAAAAATCAAATCAACACTGAAATATTACCAAAACAAAGAAAAAGAAAATTTTAAATTTACCGTGCACAAGAGCATGATGCTAATCGTAATAAATAATGAAAAAAGCAGAACACAAGAGCATGATGTTAATTTTGTATGTGTTATAAGATTTTTTCTTAAAAAGCTAAAAAATCTAAAACATAATCATTATTTTAACTCATATTTTAATTAAAAAATAAATAATGATTGTTGGATTACAATTACTGATTACTTAAATAAAGTTCTTGCCTCACAAGTAATTGTAACTGAATGAGTTAAAATTCATATAGTTCTTTTAGAAGTAAAATCCGATATAAGTATATTGTTGTTATTTTAATGTTTTTTGTTTCATTGAAGCAAGTATATGGAGACTGTTCCGATTATTTTCTACTGGGGGTGAAACATAATTCGGGATTCGGAGGAAGGCGTCTCATATGATGCTGAGCCGAAAGGGATATATGGAATGCAACTTGGCACCACGCTTAGCAATTTGGAGGAGATGTTCATGTCCAAGGTGGCAAGTTACGGGGAAAGTGTCCGATTGACCTTCAAATGTAGATATCCTTATCGCCAGTGGCAAGCACTCAGCAGATACAAGATATTACCGATCAATGATGATGAGGAGTTGAACACCGTATTAAGTATCGGTGCAAGTTTCTAATCACCAAATTGTTTGGAAGTCTATATTGGTAAAGAGGTTGTACACAATGTCCCGAATATAACACAGATAGATTCTCGTCCGTTCACTACATTGCTGACGCATGGGATTGACACGACAGCGTTTCAGTTTCCTATGTATGAATCAGATCAATGTTATGCAGTGGGCTACGTACAACAGTCATTTGAGGGCCATGGTGTAGAATCAAGTTCACGTGGTGGATATGATTATGAATTTGACAATAACACAGAAGATGTGCCCACCTGCAGCTATCATACCACCCGCTTGAAGTTTGTAATATGGTCAAACAAGGAACTATGTGCGCTTGTCGACAATGACATGTACGGTCCTGATGTCGCCCTAGACGATGATGAGAATGAAATGTGTAATGAAATAAATTTATTGGGCGGATCAGATAATGATGATGAAGAAGATGATGCCGACGCTCCTGTTGACCCTGAAAATGTGCCCTTTCCACCTAGAGCTGAAATCCCTTTCTATGAGAACATTCACATGGGTGGTGATTTTGACATGAGTA
Organism: Camellia lanceoleosa; assembly: GCA_025200525.1. Lineage (NCBI taxonomy): Eukaryota > Viridiplantae > Streptophyta > Magnoliopsida > Ericales > Theaceae > Camellia > Camellia lanceoleosa. The sequence continues at coordinate 170,360,689 of CM045766.1, forward strand.
GCCGTGATGTCGTTCCTCGGAATCGATCTCGAACGATAAAAATCGTAGTTGGACAAAGGGATGGTTTTCGTTGATAAGAAGCAACTTGTACATGTTGTGAAATTGTACCATGCAACAAATAATCGAGAGTATAAGGCCGTAACCTCCAAACGAGACGTTTGGGTGTCTGCTTGCAAGCACGATTGCAGTTGGTGGTTGCGTGCATCTCTTAGTAGGAAACATGATTTTTTTTGAACTAAAACAGTACATGGGTCCTCACCATTGTTTATACCCACGAATGAATAGGGACCATACTAATATTAGCTTCAGTTACATTGCTTCTCATATTTTGGGACAAGTTGCGGTTAGTATAAAAAATAAATGTTTACATATATATACATATTTGTTTGTTTATAGTGTTCACACCCAAATAATCCAACTTATATTTAATTGTCGTATGCAGAATGAACCTGATATGCCAATTAAGAATGTCATCGAAGATATCAAAAAGACCATGAACTATGGTATATCATACAAGAAGGCATGGCATGCAAGAGCAAAGGCAATTAGAATGGTATTCGGGGATTGGGATGAATCATATAGGCAGTTGCCTAAATTTATGCATGCATTACAGACATCTAATCCTGGCACCATCGTTCAATGGAAGCATAGATATACCGGGCATACAACCATTATGCCCGTCTTCCACTTTGTTTTCTGGTCTTTCAAACCCGTCATCGATGGCTTCATATATTGTAGGCCTGTTATAACCATAGATGGTACATTCTTATACGGTAAATACACTGGTGTGTTGCTTGTAGCAACGATTGTTACTGCCAATGGCAAAGTATTACCGTTTGCATTCGCTGTTGTCGACAAGGAGAGTTTGGAATCTTGGTCGTTCTTCATTTCAAATATCAAGGAACATATTATTATGGACCAACAGGGAGTGACTTTGATATTTGATCGAGTTGAGAGTATTTTAGTTGTGGAGGCAAGATTAGTCAATCCTCGCCCAATTTGTTGGATATCATCAGATCGCTTTGACATGTTTGTAGTAACTTTAACACAAAGTTCAAAAATAAGGAGTCAAACAACTTCTATGGAAAGTAGGAAGTGCCGATCAATCCATTTAAAGTGTAATGCTTACTTAGAATGCATACAAGCTATTAACCAAGATGTTATCGATTGGGTCCACAAGATAAATCCTGAGTGGGCCCTTGCATATGACGGTGGATATCGCTGGGGGTATTGACCAAAGAATGATGCAGAGTGCTTCAACAGCGTCTTGAAAGGTGCAAGGAACTTACCTATCTCAGCTATGGTTGAATTTACATTTCGATGGCTCGTCCAATATTTTGACGAGATGGGAGCCCAAGCTGAAACAGATGTACGGAATGAGTTCCAATAGCCTAGAGAGATGCAAAAAACTATCGAGGAAGGCATCGCAAGGGGAAATACTTTCCAGTAGATATCGTATGACAAGTTAGTTTGTAATGTGAACTAAATTGTTATTATTATGTTGTTAAGTTAATTACACCTAAAAACATGAACTTGATTAGTTTGTATCAATATTGTCTGATAGGCCTCGCCGCGTATTTGAGGTGCAAAAATCTTTTCGCCGTGGACGAAGTCGCAATAGACAGATTGTGCGGAGGAATCAACCCACGTGCAGTTGTGTGAAATATGAGATAAGACACTATCCATGTTCTCATATGTTCGCTGTAATGTCTAAATGTGGTAACAATCCATTCGAGTACGTTAATCCAGTATATAGGCTTCCTGTATACATGAGGGTTTGGGAAACTAAATTCAATCCAATATCGCATCAAGATTATTGGGATGATCCGCAGTGGATCTTAATGCCTAATGTACTTCATCTGCGAGAAGTAAAACGGGGTCGTACATCTATGCTTCGTATTTTGAATAAGATGGATATATCAGATAGGCGTTTGATCGCTCGTTGCAGTGAGTGCCAACAGACAGGTCATGACAGACGAACATGTCCGGCGCGACTTGGTCAATGAAGACTATGTAATACTTACATATTGTAATATATCATTTTGAAATTCTTTATTTTTAATAGATCATTTAATTATTTATTTGTAAATGGGGTCGTACATTTAAATAGATCATTTTTTCTTTGTAATAGATCATTTCTAATTTTTAAGTTTTTATATATTGTAATTGTTTTATATTAAATTTTTTTTACAACTAACATACTAAGCAAATAAATTAAACTAAATATATATGCAAAAACATTTAACTGTACTACATAGCCCTAAGTTTTTTATTGTGTACTTGATTCAAAATGTGCATTACAAAATTCTATACTTAATCACGTAGTTCTTCTACCATTTGAAAATTTAATATTTATAAATAAATTTAATATTTTTGAATGCTGCAACCATTGTTCACATTTACAATTTATGAATAAATTTATGTAATTTAAAATTTTATAATTTATTTTTGAAAAGATTTCTATATTAGTTATAGCATACATAATGGTAGGTTCTGTTGAATTTTTTTCATATTTAATGACACATAATTTTAAATCTTAAAGTACAACTAGATATATATATATATATATATATATATATATATATATGTGTGTATTTAAAAATCATAAATTATGGAATAATTAGAGTTTTTTATTTTTTTTATTTTTTTCATTTATGATTATAATTAGATTTTAGTGAATTGCTTCCATGTTAGTCGCATAGAGATTTGTCTTTAATCGAAGCCATAAGATTTGCTTCATTGTATTTTAAATCTTAAAGTACAAATATATATATATATATATATATATTTAAAAATCATAAATTATGGAATAATTAGAGTTTTTTTTTATTTATTTATGATTGTAATTAGATTTTAGTGAATTGCTTCCATGTTAGTAATGCAGAAATTTATAATTTTAAAATAATCGAGCACATTTTTTTTTTTAAGTCGTCATGTATGGAATTAATTAGAGTTTAATTGTTATAGCTAAATTACAGTTAATCAATAGAGGTTTTTGAAATAAAAATTAATTACATTTTAGTCAATTGCTTCCATATATAGTATCACACAAATTTAAATTTTGAAATTGAGTATACTTTTTTTTTACAAATCGTAATTTATGGAATAATTACAGTTTTTCTGTTATGATGAAATGATATTTTTATTGTTATGATCTAGTATTTCACTTGTACAGGCTTCATGGCACATGTACCTGAGAAGGTTCCACTGTTCAGTCAGGCACATCGGGTTGACAATATATGGGAGCTTCCGGTATGCAATAACGTTTGTTGGACTTTACGCTTATAATTAAAATACCCTACATTTTGTTTTACATTACGTGATAATGCTATTATTTAAACTAGTCATTCTGTTATGGAGGACGAAGCACGCACCGTGTTGACCTACCGCTGGGTAGATTTTGGATTGTGGGAGCATCCATTGGACAATAGAGTCCTGCAGTATATACTATGCGCGGGATTCTATGGTGTGTACCGTATCGGGCATATTCGACTGGACCACCCACTCATTATTGCTCTCGTCGAGAGGTGGCGCACAGAGACTCATACATTCCATTTCCCGATCGGGGAAGCCACTATCACATTGTAGGACGTATCTGTCCTATATGGTCTACGGATTGATGGGTGAGCAGTTACTAGAGTTGACCCATCATTGACGAGGGAGCAGTGGATAGCCCTATGTGCTGAGCTATTGGGAGTAGCACCTACAACTGCAGACTTACAGGCAAGTAGACTGAGGGTGAGGTGGCTGGCTGAGCAGTTTGCTCTTCTTCCAGATCATGCTCCAGATGAGTTGGTACAGCAGCATGCCCGAGCATATATTTTGTGGCTTATTGGAGGGTACTTCTCCCTGATAAGTCACAGAACCTGCTCAAGTTGATGTACTTGCCACTACTGAGAGACGTTGACGAGATTGGACAGTACAGCTGGGGTAGCGCGGCTTTGGCATGTTTGTATAGGATGCTATGTCGAGCAGCTCAACTGGGTGCAAGGGAGATTAGAGGACCACTTGTGTTGCTACAGGTTAGTAAGAATTTTATTACATGTCAAATCATATTGTATGCCATATATCAGTATTGTAATTGTGTTCAAACTATTGCAGATTTGGGCGTGGGAGAGATTGATTCGCATTGTCCCGTCTAGGTGGCAAGTGGTTGGTCCTGGTGAGCTTCCCATGGGTGAGGGAGACATGCAGTTGTCCCCCGGATCGCGAGGTAGCCGGTGGAGGGTTGAAAATGGGCCACAAGGTCGTCTCGACCCACGTAGTCGTAGTTTATAGAGACCAGCTCGACATGATGATTGAGGGCGAGGTATGAAATTTTTCTCTCAATTTTAGTTGTCTTCTTCATTGTCTATGTTTTGAGTTCACGAGCAAATTTTAATATATTTGTCGTTATTGTAGTTTATTTGGCAGCCTTACGCTGGGGTCCTCAGTACACTCCCTGACTACTGCCGACTAGGTCAGGAGATATGGATGGCGAGAGTGCCACTTATTTGTTTTGACGTGGTTGAGTGGCATCTCTCCCATCGTGTCCTCCGACAGTTTGGTCGGGTCCAGTCCGTGCCGGATCGGTTCAACACCGAGTGGTGGTTACACGTCACTGATAGGCGTACCGAGCTGGCATTGACTGGAGTCTATTTTATATGCGATATATACAGTTGTGGGATGCCCCTCGGGATAGTATTGTACAAGCTGACTGCAGCGATGAGGTGCTCTCCTCTTCCGACCCTTACATGTTGTGGTATCGGCGACATACACACCTACTAGTCGGTAATCCAAGCCACCTCTCTGAGTCTAGATATTAGGGAGTTGGGCCTTATCTTGAGGCATTGGTGAGTATCATAGTATGTGTTAGATAATTATTAAGATCATAATTGATTTACTTTGAGTCAATTGTAGCCTAATACGTCTGAATTTTTGTTCAGGTGGCTGGAGTTGGGAGGTCATATCACTTGGCTGAGGACGCCCTTTTCGGACGTGATGGACAGCATGCCTTGCAGGTCGTTGCAGAGATTCGAGAGTTATTGTACCAGGCGATCCAACTTGCCCATCGGGGAGATCGTCTGCATTTTGGCCACTACGATGTAATACCGCATGCTCCACACATCAACATTGGCCCACGCCAAAACTTTTCACTTCAAATACGGCCACATCACCTTTGACATCAACACCCCACCGATACTAGCGATACATATCTCCAGATTTCTCCACGATTTCCTACCCAAAGATATCGACATACCTTATGTAGCTGACCTTGATTGGACACCGCTCCGATACATGCATGACGTTGTTACCCCACTCACCCAGTTACCACCACCAAACAATTCAGGTGTTTGTAGTGTTGGGGTTGATACATGTACATCACATAGTCCCACACTATATACACCTACTTTTGTGGGGACTAGTTCGACCGCGACCATGAGTACACATGATGCAGTTCTCACTGACATCTCCCACATTGATGATTAGGCCCATATTAAGCCCCCCCAGAGCGCGAGGGAGAGGCCAAGGTTATGGTCGTGGCGGATGTCGCGGCCGAGGTCGGGGTGCGGGCAGAGGTAGAGATCGAGGTCGAGGTCCAGCTGCAGATCGTGATACAGTTGCACCAGATGAGGGAGTTTTACAGCTCACAACAGTATCCGATCTTCGGCCAGAGACAGTATCAAGGGCAGCACATGTAGGAGAGGGGGGGTCACACTCACAAGCAGTCAGTGGAGGGCCACATGTAGGGGAGGAAGTGCCACTGGATATGCATTTACGATTGGGGGAGCCAGATATTCAGAGAGTTTACCATAGGAGATCGAGGAGGGAGGTCCACGGTCAGGGTTGTGGGATTGGGGGCAGGTTAGGGCATTAGCGGGTGTGATATGGAGTGTATAGTTTTTTTTTTTTTTTTTATAGTTTGTGTTATAGTTTTTGTAAATCAAACTTGTACAGAGGATGTAAATGTGTCGTACTTATTTATTCGAAAATATAATTTTAAATTTTTTTATTCTTACTTATTTTGATAATTTCTTAAATACTTCAAATATTTAAATCATGATGTCACAATGGATTTAAACAGGGTGGTTATATACATAAGAGATTCAAGTTGTGCTGCGTTTGGTACCATATGGATTTTCGTTTTACAATAATAAACTATATAATTTTTCATACAGTTTTTTTTTAAAAATAATTTTTTTTAACTACATAATTACTTCTTTACAAAAAACACAAAATAAATAATTACATAAATTTTATATATTATTCTGTACTTTTTTTTTTCCAAAGAATTTGATAACATAATGATAAATTTATTAAGAACAATTTTTTTTTTTAAATACAAACAGACAAATTTCAGATAATATAAGACTACCCCTCCAAAAAAAGGTACAGAACCTGATAATATAATAAAAATTTGAAGAGCATTGATTTTTTTAAACAACGTGTGCACACACACACATACAACATTAAGAAAACAAAAACACAAATTTTATATACTCTACTTTCCCTCCCCCCTCCCCCTCCAAAAAAAAAAGAAACAAAGAAAGAAAAAAGTTCTTTAATACTTGAATAGTCTTTCTGGGAAAAAAAAGAAGAAAGAAACGAATTTTATTTTTTCAATAGAGAGAAGATGATGAACTGTGGAACTTATACAACAGTTTGTTATAAATTTAAAATATAAAATAAAAAAAATAAACAAATAAAAAAGAGAGAAGATGGTGAAACGTGGAACTGCATAGCAGTTTCTAAAATGTGGGAAGTGGAAACTATTTACTGAGTTGGTAATTTACGATTTTACCCATAATTACAATTTGATATAAGTTAAAATAATAGATTATTTAACAAGTTAGGGTCATTTTAGGAAAAACAGAAAAAAATTTGTAACCCAGGCTTCAAATTCATGACACCAGAATTGGTGTTCCCCTTTAATAAAAAAATAGATTAACCCTCTAACTGGACCCAAATTCTGTAATAATAAATAGTTTATCCAGCACCCAAATTCTTTGATTTGCCAACCCCACATTTCTCTATTCCTATCATCACTGTGGCCCTCTTCACTCGAAGAACCCAAACTCCCTATACTGGACTCTTAACCATTTGCCTTTGACGTTGTGTTGTTCCCCAAAATTTGATTTTTGTCAACAGCCAACTCGTTGCCACCATCGGAGTGGCTATTTTTATTACAACTGGCTATTTTGATATTAGTGGGTGACTCATTCTCATTTGCCTGGGTTGAGATTGTATTTTAACTTTACTCCCCTCAGTATTTGAAGAACCCCAAGCAGCAGAAGTTTTAGACTGAGGTACATGCTCAACATCTTCTTAGTTGACTGTGGGTGACTCATTCTCATGCCCGGTTTGAGATTGTATTTCAACTTTACTCCGCTCAGTATTCGAAGAACCCCAAGCAGCAGAAGTTTTTGACTGAGGTACATGCTCAACATCTTCTTACTTGACTGTGGGTGACTCATTCTCATGCCCGGTTTGAGATTACATTTCAACTTTACTCCCTTCATTATTTGAAGAATCCCAAGCAACATAAGTTTTTAACTGAGGTACATGTTCTACATCTAGGTACTTCACTGTGGGTGTATTTTGCAGTGCTGTCTGCGACTAAGAAAATAATTTCGATTTTATCTCATGTAACTTAACTCATGGGCATTTCAAGACACTTGGGGGTATTTACTTGCACTCCGTTTCATAGTTATTTATGAACAATATTGCTTTAATACAAAGAAAATTAAAGCCTCTGATTCATTTTATGATTTAATTTATAATTTTTTGCAAACACCAATTTGGACTGAAATGGACTAGTTCGAAGTTACTTCTTACTGTTATTTGTAGAATTACAAGAACTATTAAAAAACTATTGAAATTTCTCCCTTCATTGATAAGTCGTGAATAAACATTACAAATCCATTACAAGATATTTGGTCATTCATCCAAACAATTTCATTTATTATCATCATCATCTGACATCTCAATATCAGATTCATACATAACATCCATGCTCCAGGCGAAGTACTGGTTTGCATTATCCATTAATGTTGGGTCATGCGATTAACTTCGTCGCGGATACGATACGATGCAATGTCCTTTGCAACAATTGTAGAGTGTCAGTTGGTATACACATGGCTAACCGGCGAGGAAATTTAATATTAACTTCACGACATAGCTCAACGAGAACGTTTGTTCGAGTTATGCGAAATTCCCACTCAGTTCTCATGGTATTGATGATGGCATGTGAGTAACGCAAATTTGGATTTAATAGGTATTGAAATTCATCTCCATCTGCAATCCAATAGCGACCCATTGCTGAATATAGATCAACCACCGTATATCTCATGATGATATCGTTCGAAATAGCTATAAAACTTTTGTTGTGGTATGATGCGATATTTATACCACATATACACATGGTAGTTATATGTTTGAAATTATTGTAAACAACTATGCATCAGAGTTGTCACGTCAAGTTTTATGACCTGAACAACTATGCATCAACTTTATAGGAGTTATCACTTCAACTTTTATTTACTACTCAGTGCATATCTGAAGGTTTCAAGCAAAGTTCAAATCCGCTTAAAAATTTAATTTAATTTTTCCGCTTATAAATATAATTAAATTTATTTTGCCTTAACAATATATTAAATTTCACTTTTCACCTTACATATTTCATTTAATTTAATTAGAGAAATATGACCAATTTAATTTAAAGTTAATTATGTGTTGATTTAAGTCGGTGTTGTTCTTGTCTGCATACTAGGCTAGGTTTTATCTATAACACTTTCAGGTTTTGTACATCGAAAAACCTATTCATTCTAACTCTACTACAAATTAATCTTCAATACATTCCAACTCTATAACTACGTTATCTTCAACGTTTATGAATCTATTTGGAGTTACATAGGGTGGCTTTTTAAACAGAAAGGGTCTAATTGTTTTGTTATTTTGTTCTGACACCCCTTCATCCCATTATGAATTGCAGAATTCACATGGGCACAGTAGCTATGGTACGATAATAAATTGTAGCTCAATAGCAGTTGATACGCCCAACATTTCTCGCTGATGCAAAGGTGTTGACTTGAATGCATTTAATAATTTGTATATTTTGTTTTTTCCTCATATGCTATGTGACTTTGTGCAGTGATGCATGTGACTTTGTGCAATGATGCAGTGATGTATGTGACTTTGTGCAGTGATGTATGTAACTTTTTGACTTTGTAAATTATATACTTTATGACTTTTTTCCTCACATTACGTGATGCATGTGACTTTGTGCAGCACAACTTAGATGCTTTGTTTTTTCATCACATTTCAGAATTCATCTAAGTCACATTAATACGACCACATGGCAATAGTGTTGATAAACAATTGTATAAAGGACTGAAGGAGTGAAGTGTAATTTACCGAATATAAAAAGAAGCAGAAAATGCAAAGAGGAGAAAAAGGGATGACTGTGAAGTTTATTAAGTGAAAATAAGATAAAATATAGCATGCAGTGCCAATCTTCTTTATATATCAAGTGACCATTTTATTATTTTGTTTTCTTTTGTTTTAAACATTGTTTTGGTGAAAAAATCAACGATAGTTTTGTAGGTTGAAATGAGTTGAAAGGTTGTATATTTACTTGCACTCTGTTTCATAGTTGTTTATGAACAGTATTACTTTAAAACAAAGACAATTAAAGTCATTGCTTTCATTTTATGATTTAATTTATAATTTTTGAAAACACCAATGTGTACTGAAATTGTCATTTCGAAGTGACTACTTACTGTATTAAAAAAGTAAGCATGAAAAAATAGTTTAATGTGGCGATGTGACAACTCACTGCATTACTGATTAATTTAACAACTCACTGCTCGAATATGAAGGGATTGCATTATGAAAAGGACGGTCTACAATTATGATTTTATCTGACAACCACGTTCGTGACTACATCACAGGTACACAAAGCCACAGGTACTCAGGATTGCATGAAATGAATAAGACAAAATAATATCACAGGTATCACTTCTTCCATAGTGCCCCAACTCAATTATCGTCACCAGATCATCTCTAGTTGACCCCGAGTATGATGTTTGTTCAAGTCATAACAACAGTAATATATCTATAATTACTATTATTATTAATTTTTTTATTTTATGAACAATGTCTTTAAGAGGTACAGGAAGTTCATGCTGGCAAAGAAATCCGAAAGTGTGGCTGCTACCTCCATTTACTTATGACTACAAGAGCAAAAAGTACTCGAGTCCGAAGGATTATTATGCTGGTATCTGAGCAGAATGGGCGTTCAGGGTAACGGAGCAAGAAGGATTGTTTAATGATCTACGTAACTTTGGGGCACCGGTACCTCATCGTCGTTCATTGACCATGACTAGACGAAATGTGAGTGACTATGAAAAAATAGTTAGCAGAATTAAGAAGGAGAACAACAAAATGTTGATGCGGAGATGTCGACATTTCATGCTTCAGCTAGCCACCGAAATGGTAGAAGCAAGCAATAGAGATTTGACAGTAATTGAGTGAAATAATGTCTTAAACAATGAATATCTCTCTGACTACTACATGTCAGATAAGAAATGAGAAATCAAACACCTTTATCTTTCATATATGTTTGTATGTTGTGTCGTATCTTTGTTACTGGAGTGTAAGACAATGTTGTTGTTCATCTAACTTACGGATGTATTTCAACTATTTGTTATAAGAACCTGAAGTTTATGAAATAACTACATTTATAAGTACATATTTATTAGTTCATGACTTTCTTTATTGAATTGCAATGAGTTAATGAATGTTCTGGATTAATGAATGGATTAATGTATGTTGAATTATGTGAATACTTAAGTTTTTTTTTTTTTTTTTCAAACATGATATACAACTCCATTTTTTGTATCAACTTTATAGACTCAGTGATGTGTGAAGAAGATGATTGGTTGATAATCAGATAATATTTAATTATCAACCAATCATTTTCTTGACATATCAGTAGACTTATAAAGTAGGTCTAACTTTTCTGCCTGAATAACTATTATTTTCTTTTTGTTTGTAAAAAAGATTTTTTTGTAGTTTAATTTTGTAACATGGTAGGTCTTTTTTTTTTTTTTCTTCTTCTTCTTCTCTTTTCTTGGGCTGTATTTGGATTTAGAATATGAAGGGAATTTGTTGAGTGAAAGGAAAAGGGAACATTAAAAAGTTAACCCTTTTTATTTGATGACTTTTTTTTTTTTGCTTTTAGTGAACTGGTTTTATTTTGGTTTTTTATTGAACTGCTATTTTAAAAAGTCACATGACAAGTCACATGCAGATGGATTGTCAAGTCACATGACTTAATACACAGTATTTGCTTTTCTCTGTTTTTTAATTCTACTGACAACTCATACCTTGTTCGTATATGTGGGATTGTCATGCAAAGGCATTTATTTTCTATGGTTTTTCTTTCAATGTCTTTCTAAAGCCGTTCATAACCAACTATATAAACGACTAAACGTGAAGACATAACCTTACAACTCATGTCGCTCTACGAAATTATCATTTATTTGTTTAAAAAAATTAGCATGGCTACACGATTAATGGGAGGGAGTGCGAATCGCAGAGGTGGTAGGAACTTGTAAAGGGGTGACAGTTCACGACGAGGAGAGGAAAGGAAACGCGGCGATGCTGAAAACGAAACAACAATACCTATTTTAGATTATGCTTATGGTTATCATGATAGGTTTGGGAAGCGACATTTTTTGATGCCCAAGTATTATCGAGTTCAAAGAGGTTCATGTATGAAGCCATCTGACAATCAAACAAGATATGGTTTATCTAACACTGCTCGTCTCAAGTGGCCCGCACTATTTATAGAGCGGGTACAGCTGGAAACCTTAAGTCGGGAAAATCAACTTAAGGTGCCAAAAGCACGTTCTGTTGAGATCCAAAAGGAAGATCTTGATAATGTTGATCGACTATGTGAAAGACTACAACGTGAGATTTGTCAAATGCGTCGTAGGTTAGCCCGCGATATGCAACTATACATAGTTAAGAAGGATGCCCAAAAGAACAGAACAGAACCAAATGTTGCTGCTATCAAGGGTATCATGGAGGATCCTAAACTTGTCTCTGACCCTGAGTTTTCGGAATATTCAAACTTTGAGATTGCCGATTTAAGCACGAATTAGGTGTTTATGTCTATACTTCGGCAATGTTAGGTCATGCATTAATATATGATGTCTGTGTTAGACTAAGTGTTTCCGTAATGAGTTTGTCAGATTGTTTGCCTAATATTTGTCTATCTAACTGTTATGTTTATATATTGTGTGTTTAGTTCAGGGTGTCTAGGATGTATGTATTGTGCGTTCAGTTCATGGTGTCCAGAATGTATTTTTGTGGGAAATACTACCTATGTAACTGAAAACTGTTACATTTGCAACTTCAGTTATGTTGTTTTCATGCCTGTATGAGTATTTAGTAAATTAGTGACTTCATATATTATGTATTAAGTTTTATTACAAAAATGTTGACAATTTATTTTAGAGAAAATACACATTCTCTTAACTTGTTCATCTTCTCAATCGTGACAACCCAAAAATATAATTCATTGAATATAACAAATAACGTTCTCATTCTTACAAAAAATACACTATCAATTGAATAAAACAAATAACCTTTCAAAACATTCATTCATTGCACAACATCAGTCTTATGAAATAAGCGAAACCAACTGAATCACAATAACATCAACTCCAACCCAATATTTACATTACATAAGTTCTTGTTCGTAATCAGAATTCAAATTACATACAAGTTACATTACATAGCAAAAAATGAAAAAAGTACCATTCGTATGTAAAAAATACATCACCAAAATTTGAGGTCTTTATCTTCTTCCTTCTTGCTGCAGCTCTCACGGTGGCCTTCGTCTTCTTGGCCTCCTCCGCGGTGCTCTTCGCGTCTCACCCTTCGTCGTTGTTCGTCGAACTGCACAGTGTATGGGTGTGCTTCAGACTGTAGAGCATGTATATCACCTTCTAACCTAAAACAAAGACGAAAGAAAAAATAATAATAATAACAATAATAATAATTAATGAAAACGGCTAGAAAACGGTTTTACTAAACCGGTTTTCTGAATTACATTATCACCTTCTAACCCAAAACAGAGATAAAAGAAAAAATATATATATTTAAATGAAAACGGCTTTAGTAAAGTCAAAACAAATTTCTGAATAATACCTTCTAACCCAAAACAAAAACAAAAGAAAAAAAAATATTTACATGAAAACGGCTTTAGTAAAGCTAAAAGAAATTTTTAAATTACATTATCACCTTCTAACCCAAAACAAAGACAAAAGAAAAAACAAAAAAATTACATGAAAACGGCTTTAGTAAAGCCAAAAAAATTTCAATTTACACTTTCTAACTCAAAACAAAGACAAAAGAAAAGAAAAAAAAAATTTAACATGAGAACGGCTTTAGTAAAGCCAAAAAAAATTTATGAATTACATTATCACCAAAACAAAGACAACAGAAAAAAAAAATTTAAAAAAAAAAAAATTACATGAACAAGAAAAGCGTGGTTCACAACCACATTTTAAGAGAAATTTTTTTTTAGTTAAAAGCGTGGTTCACAACCACGTTTTCAGAAGAAAAAAAAACAAAATAATCAGTTAAAAGCGTGGTTCACAACAACGCTTTCATAAAAAAAAAATTAATTAAAAGCGTGGTTTGTAACCACATTTTCTTAATTAAAAGCATGGTTTGGAAACATGCTTTTATGATCTCAGGAAATTTCCACGCGATAGCCACAAAAACGTTGAAAGCGTGATTGTAAACCACGTTTTAGCCTAATTTAAAAATTTCGTCCAAACTAAACCTAATTTAAAAATTAAATTACTAATCTAACTTAACTTGGGAAAAGCCCCAACTTTTTAACTTAAGCTAAAATAATAAAAAAAAAATTAAAAAACCAACCCCACACCCGAAACCAACCCTATAACTCATAATTAATTTTTCCAAAATTGTACGCACTGAGTAAAATGTCAATGAACACCTTTTTACTGTTAGGATCTATTTAGAAATGAGTAATAATGTCCTAATATAATTTTTATATAAAGGTTTTGTTTGGAATATAAGTTGTGTTTTTAATTTTTTGATTTTTTTATTATTTTAATTTAGGGTTAAAAAATTTTATTTGAGATAAATTTTTTAATTTTTTTAACTTTTGTAAAAAAAAAATAAAATAATTATAGGTTGAATGTGATGTTTTATCTTACTAAGTTAAAAAGTCTATTTTATTTTTTTGACTAAAATAATCAAAAAATTAAAAAGCCTGACATGTCACACGAAGGCAAAATGAGTTGGCATCATGTAAATTTTTTATCTTCTATCAAAACATCTATAATTTTACAAATGCCATTAAGACAACCCTTCTTTATGTGCTCCAAAGATATAAGTTTAATGTTTGTAAATCACTTTTCTTTAAAAATCTCTCCTAAATGAGTTAAAAGAGTTAATGGTGAATTAAATTAGTATCTTTAACCTCCCTTATTTTGTAATTTTTTTAAATCAATGACTCTTTGATAAGATAAATATTTGTTAACCTAAAATTTTCAGAATTCATAATTTGTTATTTTTAGTAAAGAGTAATAGGGATTCTAAATATTTTATCAAATATTCTACTCATGAGTATGGGACTCATATGAGATCCTCCCATACCTATGTAAGACATTTGGTAGAATATTTGGTAAAACATTTGGGATCCCTAATATTTTTCTTTAGAAAAACAACATTTTTATTCAAGACAAAAAAAATTAGACCTAATTTTCAAGTTCATTGATATAACGATCAATTAGAATATTAAAAATAATACTCGCTCTCATATTTTCTCTAATCATAAATCAATTATATTACTTACACATCATTAAATCTAAAAAATAAATCTAAAAAGCGAGACTTGTATATTATTTTTCTTAACAAAAAAAATCTTCTTTATTTTCTCACTTTCCACTTTTCAGTCTCTCCCTAAACATCGTCTCCCACTAAACATCACCTGGTCATCACAAATTGATAAGAATCTCCAAAAGTTTATGTATTATTACCTCTTATAACAATGATATAAACTTTTAAAAAATTCAATCCTATTCACCTAAGATAGGGTCAGAAAGAAAAGAAAAAAAATACAAAAACAAAAAAACATAATTGATCCACATTATTTTAAGAGTCATGAAGATGTAGCTTTGAGAGTTCCAAGCATTTTTGCACCTTTTATATCTCTTTCTTCCTTATTCTCTCTCCTCTCATTGTTATCTTCTCTCCTCTCTATTAAGGATGGTAGTGGTTAGGAAAAGAAAGAGGGACAAGAATAGAAAAAATAAGAATACTAATAAATTCAACATGTTGTCAAAATGTTAGTTGACTGGGAGTTTAGTGGTATGTTTGAAAGTGGTAATTTCAAAGGCATCCAAGGACTGTGAGGCTTTGTTTGGCATAAAATGCCTGGAATAAAATAATTATAAAAAAATAAAATAAGTTAAAAAATTAATAAGATAAAATATCACATTTAAATTATAATTATTTTATTTTTTTCTTATAAAAATCAAAAAAACTAAAATACCTATCAGAATGACTTTTGAACCCGAAACTAAAATAACAAAAAAAAATTAAAACTCACATCCCAAACGAAGACTTAGTGTAAGTTACCAAATAGTTAAGGACTTTTGGGTTGTGTTTTGTCCTTCTTCATTTGCATTTCACATATTTTCTGGCAAAAAAAAAAGAAAGAAAGAAAGAAATGTTCTAAAACACTCGACACTTTACCTTCTTTTTTTTTTCCCCTCAAAAACAGTTATAAAATTTTAAAACAATTTTTTGATGGTTTTTATAAAGTGAGTTGTTTTTACAAAAAAAAAAATTAAAATACAGTTCACCAAATTAAAGAATTAAAAAACCAACCAACGAGTAGGAACGGCAACGGGGCGGGGCGGGGCCGGGGATCACACTCCCCGTCCCCGATCCCCGATGGTGGAAATCCCCCTGTCCCCAACCCCGATCCCCAACGGGGAACCTATATCCGTCTCGCCCGCCCTAATGGGATCGGGTTTCTCCACCTCAACAACCCCGACTCTTTTTTTTTTTTGGAAAACTGCTTTGAAGCTGGAGGATAAAAAAAAAGAAGATCAACATGGAGAAACAGAGAGATCAACACCAACAGATCAAAAAAAAAAAAAAAAACAGATCAACAACATATATATACATATATATGTGTGTGTATAACACAGAGAAAGAGAGATGGATAGAGATTGGCGTTGTGAAGAGGAGATCGATGAAGGAGTAGGTAAAGAAGATCGGCGCTGTGAAGATGACGACTCTTTTCTCTCGGCGGAGGAGATCGGCGACAGCGGAGGATCGACTCTCTCTCTCCCTTCTCCCTCATTCCCTCCCTCTCACTCCATTTTTCTTAAGCAGCAGCGAAGTGGCACTGCCAACATAAAGACACGCATATATATACATAGGGGTAAAGTAGTAATTTTATTTCGGGGAGTAGCGGGGCGGGGGTCAGGGCCAGGGATGGGGCTAGGAAACGTATCACCGTCCCCGGCCCGAAAGTGTTCGGGGATTCATTTTTAAATACCATCCCCGGCCCGTCGGGAGTACTTTTTGGGAAAAAACCGCTTGAATCGGGGTCGGGGAGGCGGGTCCCCGTCAGGTTGGGTTTAAATTGCCATCCCTACCAACGAGGCCCTAGTTACTTCACTAAATAGAGAAAAAGAAGGAAAAAAAAAGAAGATGAAAATAAAAACAAAAGAATTTTGATTTTGACATATATGTCAACCTAACGCGTCACGTTTTATTTTTATTTTTGTTAGATACATAGCCCAAAATTTTCGAGCTCGAATTTGCTTTGAATCCAAAACGACGTCGTTTTGATTTTTTTTTTTCCTTCTTTCTTTCTCGTTGTTTTGAAAATGAAGATGAAGATGAAGATGAAGATGAAGCAGAAGCAGAAGCAGAAGCAAAAGAAGAAAAAGAAAAGAGAAGAGAGAGCAGTTGAACACATCATTATCATCATCAACAGCCAACAATTTTTTTTTCCCCCCTCATCTTCAGATCTAGATCCACTAGCAAAAAAAAAAAAAAAAAATCAACAACATCTTCATCAACACATCATCATCAGCCAAACAAATTTTTTTTTTTCCCTTCATTTTCAGATTCAGATCCATTAGGGAGAAAGAAAAAAGAAAAAAAAAAAGTAGAGTGGCGATCGGCAATATCCACCGGTGATCACTGTCATCATCGCAAGCCATCACCGCTCCATCTTTTTCCTTCTTCCTCTTCTTTCTTCTCTCTCTCTCTCTCTCTCGCCTCTTCTTTTCCTCTCAGATTCAAAAGCAAGAAAAGGCAAAGAAAAAAAAAAGGAAAAAAAAGAAACCCAAAACGATGTCGTTTTGGGCTTCGAGCCAATTTCGACTTAGTTAGTTTTGGGCTACCAAGTATTATCCCACCTTCATATTCAGAATGATAGGCAAATTCTTTATTAGAATTATTTGACTTGTATGATACATCCATGGCATTGGCATGATATTGTTAGAAATGGTTTTGAAAAAATTAGATTTTTCTTTAATTTTGGTCTAATTTTTAGATGGGACTTATACGCCAAAGTTAGTGGG
This sequence comes from Camellia lanceoleosa, assembly GCA_025200525.1. Classification (NCBI taxonomy): domain Eukaryota; kingdom Viridiplantae; phylum Streptophyta; class Magnoliopsida; order Ericales; family Theaceae; genus Camellia; species Camellia lanceoleosa. The sequence continues at coordinate 170,378,319 of CM045766.1, forward strand.
TCTAGTTGTAACGCTGCTCTATGCCGCTGTGATTCACGTAGTATATTTGGTTGCTCAAAACCATTATCGGGTGAATGAAAAATTGAAGTCAAAGTGAGCTCTATGAAAATGGTGTTTTGGTGAAATTTTCATAAAGGTTTAAGTTAAGACTTATTCCACATTGGTTCAGTGGACAAACTTTGTGTGAATTTATAAGGGTTGAGTTTGGAACTTGGGGTAGGCCCCAAGGGGCACTCAAGTTTTGTAGATAGGGAGGTTATGGGTAAAATAGGCTAGACTCATTGGACCCAAAACAAACACACGTGTCATCCGTCCAATCGCAGTGTTGGGTGCATGGGTGCATAGTGTGAGGTTGGGTTAGGCTTGTCCAGCCCAATTATAATTCTTTTTGGACAAAAAACATTTAATTTATTTTTTAATTTTGGAAAATAAATTTTGACCTTTTGAATTCAAATTTTGATTGAAAAATTTAGTTTTGGCTTGCACCTTTCTGTACAGATTTTATATTTGTTCGAACAAATTCAGTTCAAAACCCCTACCTATTTAATTTAAATTCAAACAAATTTATATCTGTTTAATTCAGACCGAATAGGTCCTGTACCTATTCAAACAGGTCTGCTACCTGTTAGATTCAAACTGAACAACCACTATTTCATCTATACATATTTTTCACTTAATTTTGTTGTCCTCAATTCTGTCATTGCTCTCTCTGCATTTTGCTACATTATTTTTTTGTGAGAAAGAGTGTAAACACAAAGTGTGTTCGTTGTGCGAATAGTTTGTAGTGCTGCTATTATTTATTGATTGATCATTTTATCCTAGGAGATAGACGTCCACAATCTAAAAGCATTGTAGAGAGAACGAATTTGTCTTAAGGACACAGTGTTAAACACTAAACTTGATCAAAAATTTGTTCGACAAATTAATTAATAAGGTAAGTAATTAATTTACTTTCTGTTTTATTTATTTTTATTAGATTCTGATTTTGTTTTTGTAACAAGATAAGAATCTGTTGTTGTATTTTATTTTATATACTGTTTTGATTTTTGTAATCAAACAGTTTCTCTCCTTTCTTTAATTCTTTGAATATAGTGAATCTGACAATCTTAAGACAGAATATTTTCTGGTATCTTCATTATATTTATTTTCTATGCTTTTATAAAGTGATATTCTAGTTGGAAAATGCAAATAGTAGTCATATACTGTTTGATAAATAGTAGTAATATACTGTTTATTTTCTTTGATAAATAGTAATAATATACTGTTTGTCATTAACAATTTCATAATATTAATTTGTGTAGTAGTGTTACAGAAAATAATTGTGTGATATTTTATTTTTCTGGTTTTAGTAACTAGAAAAGTCAAATTATTTTGTGTTATAATTTATTTTCTGGTTTGAGTAACTAGAAAATTAATTTGTATTTTGATTTTTCTGATTTTTGTAATCAGATATTATGGCTACTGCAATTGAAAGTGGTACTCCAATTGTTACAACGACTCTGGTCCTTATCTAGAACCATGTTCAAGTTCTAATAAATCATGGAGAAAAATCAAAAAAATTTAATGGTATCGAGTTTAAGAGATGGTAGCCGAAAATGCTATTGTATCTCACAACTCTGAATCTTACTCGGTTTCTCCGTGAAGAGACTCCAGTACAAAAAGAGGATGAAAGTGATCAGCAAGTTGTTGCCGCTGTAGACGTCTGGAAACATTTTGATTTTTTGTGCAGAAACTGCATCCTCAATGGCCTAGACAACATGCTGTATAATGTTTACAACCCTTTGAAAACAGCAAAAGAATTGTGAGATTCAATGGAGAAAAAATACAAGACAGAAGATGCTGGCACAAAGAAATTTATTGTCGGTAAATCTCTAGACTTTGTAATGGTAGACTCTCAAACAATAATTTCTCAAGTTGAAAGTTTTCAATTAATTTTGCATGATATTCATGATGAAGGTATGTCTCTTAGTGAGTCTTTCCAAGTCATTGAATTAGTGAAAAAATTGCCACCGGCTTGGAAAGATTTCAAAAATTATTTAAAACATAAAAGCAAAGAGATGACTATGAATGAACTGATTGTAAGACTAAGAATTGAGGAAAATAACCGTAAGGCTAAAAAGAGGAATGGTAAAAATCCTATTGAGTCCAAGGCTAATGTGGTTGAACAAGTGCCCAAACCACATAACAAAAAGATGAAGTTTGTTGGAGATGGTCCTAAACAAGGCGACAACAATGGCAATAAGAAGTTCAAAGGAAAATGCTATAATTGTGGCAAGACCGGACATCGAGCCTCTAATTGTCGCCGCCCTAAGAAGGATCGTGGAAGTACAAGCAAGAAGATTACCAATCAAGCCAATGTGACAGAACTAGATTACATCTTTGATGGGATAAATGACATCAATCTCTCTACTGTGGTGTCTGAGGCTAATTTGTTTGGAAATCCCAAGGAATGGTGGGTTAATACAAGAGCCACTTGTCACATTTGCGCGGATAATAAGATGTTCACTACATATAATGAGATTGCAAATAGTGAACAAATATTCATGAAAAATTCGTTTACTTTTGCTGTGGTTAAACACGGGAAAGTAATCTTCAAAATGACATCGGGAAAGGAACTGACCCTGAATAACGTACTACATGTATCAGACATCCGGAAAAATTTAGTTTCTGGTTCTTTGTTAAGTAAAAATGGTTTTAGGCTTGTATTTGAGCTTGATAAATTTGTATTAACAAAGAGTGATATGTATGTTGGTAAGGGATACATGAGTGATGGTCTCTTCAAGTTGAATATAATGACTATTATACCAAAATTTTCTATTAATAAGAATAACACATCTTTTGCTTATGTTATTAAGTCAAATTTATGGCATGGTAGATTAGGACATGTAAATTTTGATACTTTGCATAGATTAATTGGTTTGGATTATATACCAAAGTTTGAAATTAATCCTAATCACAAATGTGAGATTTGTGTAGTAGCGAAACTAACTAAGACTCCATTTAAATCAGTTGAAAGAAAAACCGAACCTCTAGAATTAATTCATACTGATATATGTGATCTTAAATTTGTTCAAACTAGAGGATGCAAAAAGTATTTCATAACTTTTATCGATGATTGCACAAGATATTGTTATGTATATTTACTTAGAAGTAAAAATGAAGCCTTAGAAATGTTTAAACTCTACAAAATTGAAGTAGAAAATAAAATTGGTAAAACCATTAAAATGGTTAGAAGTGATAGGGGTGGTGAATATGATGCACCTTTAAATGAATTTTATGCACAACATGGCATTATTCACCAAACTACAGCACTCTATTCTCCACAGCAAATTGGAATTGCTGAAAGGAAGAATAGAATCCTTAAAGAAATGATGAATGCCATGTTACTAAGTTTAGGCTTACCACAGAACTTGTGGGGGGAAACAATTTTGTCTGTTAATTATGTTCTTAACAAAATACTCCACAAGAAAACGAATAGCACTCCTTATAAATTGTGGAAAGGTCGACTACCTTCCTACAAATACTTAAAAGTGTGGGGATGTTTGGCAAAAGTAGAAGTTCTTATTTCCAAAAAAACTAAAATAGGACCAAAAATAGTAGATTGTGTGTGTAGACACCCCATTTTTGACTGCCCATAAGACTTGGGCATCATTAATTGATCGGTTGATGATGAAAGTTGTGCTATGCAAATATTCGATTTCCTCAGCAAGAAGAGCTCTAAATCCCAACCTTACACCCTATTTTCGACCAAAACTATTTTAAACCTCAAAACCCTCTCTTTTAAAAAATTTTTAAAAAAGTTTCTACGATGTTCTGAGACTCGTATTTTGTTAAAAATTGCACTTTTCAGTAAACCGGGTAAGGACAAAGTGGAAATAAGTGGAAGAGATGTGAACTCTTTGAAAAATATTTTAAACCTCTCATTTAGAGGTTTGGAGTTGAAAAAAATTAGAGGAGAGGGAAGAAACCTAGTTGGGGAAGAAGTTGGACTTGAAACCGTTAAAAAAGAACTAGGCAACCTCACTAAATCAGGCTTATCTCTTTGTACCCTTAGAATTTAGTTGTGAGGCCACCACCATTGGAAAGTGGACTTCTAGGGCTTCACTTTAGACTCAAGAATCTCCTAAAATCGGGTCCGGATGAGGGAGATATGGCTGTTTGAAGTTATGCATCAATCCGATTAAGCTAGAAATGAGGAACCTTTACTAAAATAGGCATATCTCTTTATACACTTAGAATTTAGATGTGAAGCTGCCACTATTGAAAAATAGACTTCCGGGGCTTCAATTTAAACTCAAGAATAACCTAAAACCGAGTTCGGATGAAGGTAGTATGCCTATTTGATGTCGGACCTGGAAGCATGGCCGGCAGCCACCATTTCTAGGCCACCACTACTAGCCGGCCGGCCACTTGTGTAAAACCAGATATTTTCTCTAACTGTTTCCACAAAGTTCCAGCTGTCCCTTTTTAGATATTTTCGACCTAAGGCTCATATTTTCTATATATAGAGAACCTACCTTCTTGCTTTCAAGGTTAGAAAACATTAGGAGTGAAGAAATAATTTTGGAAAAATCCTCTCTCTATAATTCTCTCTCTCTCTCTTGCAACTTGCATAGCTTATGCCCAAACACTCTAAACCAAGCCTAGAGAACTTCTTGCTGAGATGATTTGAGCTTGAATTTGAGCTCTTAAAACAGTTGAAAGTGTGAAATTAGTAATTTATTACTTAAGGGTTCATTCCTCTCCAAGAGGTATACCTTCTCTTACTTTTGCACCATCTCTACACTACTTATTTTTCATGTTTTCTTGCTGTTTTTAAGCTCTTTAAAACCTGTTTTTATGGGCTGAAGCTTGTGGTTTAAGGCTATTAAAGGTAGAGGGGTTAATCACCCTTCTTTGAACCTTGTTCTCTAAGCCTTTCCACTTGTGTTTCCCATTCTTTTCTCAACTTTTTTTGAGCTTTTTACCACTGATTTTTAGAGGTTTTCAAAGGCTAAAAAAGTAGTTTTGAAGTCTAAAAAATGGAGGGGTTAGCCACCCATCCTTTGGCTTGTTTACTTGCTTAAATTGCTCTATGTTTTAGCTTATTATTTTAGCTACTGTTATATTCATTCTAGCATATTTTTATACTGTTTTTGGGCTGTATAAACTCTGTATTTTTGGGCTGAAACTTGTGGTTTGAAGCCAATAAGGGTTGAGGGGTGGTTCACCATTCTTTACACCTTGCTTTCATGGCCTTTACCCTTGTGTTTTCCACCTTTACACTATCTCTTTCCGAGCTTTTAAATACTGATTTTTAGAATTATTTTAGTGGCCAAAATCATGTTTTGAAGTCCAAAATTTGAGGGGTTAGCCTCCCCTCCTTGTGTCTTGCTTACTAGCCTAGCTTGTGCTATGTTTTAGCTTATTTTTCTAACTATTGTTAGCTCAATTCCAGCATGTTTTAGGACTGTATTTATACTGTTTTAGGACTGTTTGTAAGTGTTTGTTGCTTTTGAGGTTTGTTTTGTATGCTTGTAGTGTAATAGTCCTTATGAGTTTGGTGTTCTAGGCCTTAGACACCTTGTTCTTTGAGTTGATGCCATTTATTTATGCTTCTCTCACTTATTTTCAGCACTAATAATCTCTATAACCTCTCTCCTTTCTTGGCTTTTGTTTTGCTTTGAGAGTTGTTTCAAGCCTCTTGTTCTTTGAAGCATGAGATTGAGATGTCATGCTTAATGGTTTAATCCCGGGGGTTCATTATCAACGATATGATGTCTCTTTTATGCCTAAAACAACTCTTGGTTTGAGCCCTTTTTCCATTAGAGGACTTAAACTCACCCTTTGGACTTAATTCATTAAAGAATGGTTGGTAATCTAAAATGAGGTAATAAATTTGAGGCTAAAAAATGTGCAAGATAATAATTTGTTTGTGTTTAATCGGACATTAATTGAACACATGAAAACTTGAGGTATTTCATACTCACTAGTGATGAAATGATTCAAGTCTCCAAGGTCATCACTTCCCTTGATCTTTCATGATAGGGAGGTGGTTTTTGAAAGTCTTATTTTGTTGCATTTATTGAGTTTGCACAATTGGTTTCACAAGCCATCATGCAATGAAATTGCATCCATTGATGGTTTGTGAACCAAACTTGCTTCTTCTTTGATTTGATCATGAAAATGAGGGGTGAGTTGTGCAAACAAACTCTTGAAATACCCTGTATATGCTCTGTTTGTCCTCTGTTGCAACAAGATGAATCTGTGCAGCAATGGTCGGCAGGCCATTTTCCATGGCCGGCAGACCACCTTTGATGGTCGTCCAACCATCACTGGTGGTCGGCAGTCTTTACTAGTGGCCGGCCAGCCACTGATGCAAAGTTCAGCAATAAGTTTGTAATGTGGAGCAGAGTTGTTTTGGAAGTGGGCAACAGTGTTGGTGTTCAACTATGCAAACAGAGGCATTCAAAAGTAAAACGGTGGTCTTTTCAGGTGGAAACCGAGCATGTGCATGAACATCTCTCATTTCCTAAGGCGGAGTAGTTAATTGTTTAGTTTAATTATTAATTGCACTTGTGTTTTAATTATTTATTAGTTAGTTAACTAGTTATTCAATGTTGCATTGTAATCATTAATTAGTTAACTAGAATAGTTAGTTATGTTACCTAAAAGACAATCTAAGAAGAGGAGGTGAATTATGTTTCTACAATTAAAATTAATAATACCCTAATAAAAATTATGACTAGCACAATAGATAAATATAATTAATGAAATAAAAATAATTAAAACAAGTGTCTTAACAACTATGTCAGTTAATAATTTTACCACAGTAAAAATGTGGCAATTTAAAATAAAATAAAGAGATAAGGAAGAGAGAGGCAAACAAATTTATAGTGGTTCGGCTTCAACTCGGCCTACGTCCACTCCTCAAGTTTCACTTGAGATTTTCCACTATCTTCTAGCTTCATATGGGTGCTAGCAACCTCTTTACAAATGGAGCAATCCTCTACGAATTTTACACAAATTTTACAAGTCCAAACCCTTACAAATCTTAGGTGATTCACAATCACTCTCAATATTTCAATAATACAGTGTTTGCAACACTTTTTCAAGATGAAATGGTAATTTTGCTTTCAAAGAAAGCTTACAATAAATATCTCTCAAAGATAGATATATAAAATGAACCTTTGATTTTTCTGTAAATCTCACACTGGAAAGATGGACTTAAAGTTATAAGGCTCGGTGTATAATTTCTGAGAATAGATGTGAGTGATTATGGATCAAAGAATATTTTTAGATTTTTTGTAACTTGTTTATATTAGAGGCTTTGGTATATATAATGAAAATTATGGCCGTTTATAGCCGTTGTATTCAATTGAATTTATAGCCGTTGTATTCAATTGAATTTATAGCCGTTGTAGTCATTTGAATTTATAGCCGTTTATAGCCGTTGTACTTCCATCATTACCAATTTGAATATCTTCCACTTGAACCTTTTGAACCTTTTGGCTTTTTGAACCTTTATAGCCGTTTATAGTCGTTGTACTTCCATCATTACTAATTTGAATATCTTTCACTTGAACTTTTTGGCCTGCTGCTGTGCTAGGTTGTTTGAACCTTTGTTTTAGGTTGTTTGAACTCCTAATTTAATTAAATATTAAATACATTCTAACAACATTTAAAATAAAGGTTTAGGTGAGAAATAATTGGACAAAATAAATTTTGATTCTATTTTTCTCTTTCAAATAAATCATCAAAATAAATTTTGATTTTATTTTTCTCTTTCAGATAAATCATCAAAATAAATTTTGATTAAAATATTATTAAATAAATCATCAAAATAAATTTTGGATTCTATTTTTCTCTTTCAAATAAAGTAAAACATAATTAAATAAATCATCAAAATAAATAAGTTTAACAAGTTAATTTATTTGTTGTTGTAATAACTAGTTAAATTAGTTTAGCTAGTTATTCATTTTGGTTTGTAATAGTTAGCTTAATTACCTTTATTCATTTTGGTTTGTAATAGTTAGCTTAATTAGTTAGCTAGTTAGCTTAGTTTATTCATCCGGACCCTCCTACAGGAGGGCATCAATATTGTAATAATGTGTATGTCTTCCAACCCCGCAACTTTCTCCTTTTTATTTATCCACTTTGATGGTTAGATTAGGAGTATCACGTTTCAATTAGCATATCACATGTTTGCATTCATTCATTTGTCTTGCATACATTGAGGTTTGGTTCATCATTCAAACTTGCATTGTCGTTTATTACCTCATTGAATACGTGTTTAAACACATGCTATAAAATTGTTGCAAATAACATGTTAAGTTGCCGAGCCTATTTTAGTTGCATTATTGCAAGCGTTGTATTAGCCATCTTGTATAGTTAGGTATCATGCATATTTTTCTAACTCTTTTGTTTTATCTTAGCTTGGAGTACTAGATGAGTTTTTAGCGCTATAACATACTTGCATGAGTGTGAACGACTGCCATGACTAGCATGCTTGCCATGAGGCTAAGTGCTTACTTGTTAAACTGTTTGAGTGCTTGTGGATGAAAGCTTGTTGCTTAAATTAGAATGATTCAATGAATGTACGTGTAAGCCCACTTTGTTACGTGGCAAAATCAAACACTTTTCAAAAAACAAACATGAAATTGAATTGTTCTAATTCGGGCAAACTAGTCTATACTTCAAGTGCACGCATCACATAGTAAATGCTAGCCTAATAAACCGGAACAAGAGCATATAATGTTGATAAAAATCATATCATGATTAGTAGAGGCCGATCTTTGATCGGGCGAGCGGGGGTACTCAATTTATGACCTTCTCCTCTCGTACCTAAGTTCCCAAACTGAGACAATCTTGGTGATGACGGACACGTGGCCATTGGCATGAGTCATGAGTTTCCTAAATTTTTCTAAAAAAATATTTAGGTGGTGACTCTGTATTTGGTAAAGCAGTCCAATTTTTGCATTTTTTATTCAAAATCAATTTTCCAAACGATTTGCCGGATTTGGACTCTTTGATGTTTATCAATTTCAACTTGCACTTGTGAGATTAGATTAAGAACCGCGGGAGTCCGATACTGGAGGGCTTACATTCAAACTTCCGAAAGGGGGTGCGAAAAAGTCGAGCTACAGTGTGTTTATTGATTATGATCAGAATAGTAGTGTATATCAATTTCTGACTTATAAATCAAAAATACCTGATATAAATGTGAACACTATTATAGAGTCAAGGAATGCTGTATTTTTGGAACATGTTTTTCCTTACAAGAAAGGACAGGAATTAAGTTCACATAAAAAAACTTATGATTGTACACAAAGTCAAGAGACTAATGACAATCAAATGCAAGATAGTAGTAATAGTCTCGACCAACAGGATTTAACTGATGATGAGCCATGACGTAGTAAGAGAGCAAGAACATCAAAATCCTTTGGTCTAGATTTTCTGACATACCTCTTAGAAATTGAACCTCAAAGTTTTAAGGAAGCAATAATAGGTCTTGAAACACCTTTGTGGAAAGAGACTGTTAAGAATGAAATTGAATTCATTATACAAAATCATACTTGGGAATTGGTGGATCTTCCACTTGGTTCTAAACCTTTTGGATATAAATGGATATTCAAGAGAAAAATGAAAACAGATGGTTTAATAGACAAGTATAAAGTAAGACTTGTGGTAAAAAGTTACAGACAAAATGAAGGTTTGGACTATTTTGACACATATTCCCCTGTGACAAGAATAACATCCATCCATCCGCATGCTTATTACTATAGCAGCGTTATATAATCTACAGATACATCAAATGGATGTCAAGACAACTTTCTTAAACGGTGATCTAAATGAAGAGATCTATATGGAGCAACTCGAAGGAGTTGTAGTGCCAGGGCATGAAAAGAAAGTTTGTTGGCTTGTAAAATCTCTTTATGGATTAAAACAAGCATTTAAGTAATGACATAAAAAATTTAATCATGCTATGCTTACTAATGAGTTTAAGATAAACGAATGTGATAAGTGTGTCTACGTTAAAAACACTAACAAAGGTTATGTCATCGTTTATCTTTATGTGGATGATATGCTTATCATTAGAAGCAGTCAAAATATGATCAAATCAACTAAGCAAATGCTGAACAAAAGATTTGATATGAAAGATATGGAAATCGCAGATGTAATATTAGGAATGAAAATTACTAAAACGTCTGATGGATATACATTATCTCAATCTCATTATATTGAGAAAATTCTTGATAAATATATCAAGGATGATATGAATGTAGCAAGAACACTTGTAGGCATCAGTCTGTATTTATCAAAAAATAAAAGTGAAGCGGTGTCTCATCAAAAATACTCCTAAATCATTGGAAGCCTAATGTACTTAATGAATTGCACTCGTCCTAATATAGTTTATGCTGTTAGTAAATTGAGTAGGTACACTAGTAACCCCGGAGAAGACAATTGGAAAACGATCATTCGGGTTCTTAGATATCTAAGATTTATCCGTGATCATGGTTTGAACTTTACTCGATATCCAGCAGTACTGGAAGGTTGTTGTGATGCCAATTGGATATCCGATACTAAAGATTCAAAATCCACTAGTGGATACGTCTTTACTCTGGGTGGCGTTGCTGATTCTTAGAAATCCACGAAACAAACATGCATCGCACAATCCACAATGAAATCTGAGTTCATTGCTTTAGACAAAGCATGAGAAGAAGCAGAATGACTTCGCCACTTCTTAAAAGACATTCCAATGTGGCCAAAACCTGTGCTAGCTATTTGCATTCATTGTGATAGTTAATCTGCAATTGGCAGGGCACAGAGTCATATGTATATGGTAAGTCACGACACATTCGTTGTCGACATAATACCGTAAGGCAATTGCTCTCAAGTGGAATAATCTCAATAGATAATATAAAATCTAAAGAGAATATTATGGATCCGTTAACAAAAGGTTTGATAAAAGAGCAAGTATATAGTTCATCGAAGAGAATGAGATTAAAACCTATTACATAAGAGTCATTATAATGGTAACCCTACTTATATGACTGGAGATCCCAAGAATTAAGTTCAAAGGGATAACTAAGTTATGTGCGGTTCGCCAGAAATCACCAAGGGATTACAATTCCCTACCCGTTCCTATGGTAAGAGTGATATCTGCAACATGTGTTGTATGCAGGGATTTAAGGATAAATTTCGCTTTTAATGATTACTTATATCTTGATTTAGGCATAAAAATCAAGACGAGGATAAGAGATACTCACAATAAGAATCACCTATATGAGTGACGAACTAGAAATTTGGTTCTATGAGAATAAAGATGTTAAATTCTCTAGAAGCACTTATGAATAACCAGGAGCGTTCAAGGTCAAAATGAACACAACTGTGAGAACCACGATGTGTCAGAAGATATTTTGTGTAAAATCCAATGTCTTGGCTTACACAAACAACTGAACAATTCAAGGCATCGTATTTATTGGTCAGCTAGTAATTCTGATAAGTTATTACTAGAGAAGGTTCAAGGCCAAAAGCTACCTATCCTGATGCAAGATATTTTCAATTTATACTCTTTCAACAAATTTTGCATATTGTTGCATTTCCACTGTCATCAAATTCTATTCATGTGGGGGATTGATAGAAATGGTTTTGGAAAAATCAGATTTTTCCTCAACTTTGGTCTAATTTTTAGGTAGGATCCATGTGCCAAAGTTGGTGGGTCTAAGTAGTGACGCATTCTATGTTGCGTTGTGATTTACGTAGTATATTTGGTTGTTCAAAACCACTATTGGGTGAATGGGAAATTGAAGCCAAAGTGAGTTCCATGAAAATAGTGTTTTGGCAAAATTTCCATAAAGGTTTGAGTTAAGGCTTGTCCCATATTAGTTTGGTGGATAAATTTTGTGTTTATTTATAAGACTTGGGTTTGGAACTTGTGATAGACCCCAAAGGGTACTCAAGTTTTGTAAAGGGGGAGGTTATGGGTAAAGTGGGCTAGACCTATTGGACTCAAAACAAACACATACGCCGTCGCAACAATCCGGTCAGTCAGGCAAGCTGGATTGGGCCTAAGCTTGGGCGCGGGTGCATAGTGTGAGGTTGGGTTAGGTTTGTCCAGCCCAATTCTAATTTTTTTTGGGTAAAAAACATTTGAATTTATTTTTTAATTTTAGAAAATAAATTTTGACCGTTTGAATGCAAATTTCGATTAGAAAATTCAGTTTTGGCTTGCACCTTTTTGTACAGATTTTATATATGTCGGAACATATTCAGTTCAAAACCCCTACCTGTTTAATTAAATTCAAATAGATTTGTATCTGTTTAATTCAAATCGAACAGATCTTGTACCTGTTCAAATAGGTCTACTACCTGTTGGATTCAAACCAAACAACCACTATTTCATCTATAAATAGGTAGCCCCTAATTTGGATTTTTTCGTCCTTAATTATGCCATTGCTCTCTCTGCATTTTGCTGCATTATTTTCCTGTGAGAAAAAGTGTAAACACAAAGTGTGTTCGTTGTGCGAATAGTTTGTAGTGCTGCTACTATTCGTTGATTGATCATTTTATCCTGGGAGATAGATGTCCACAATCTGAAAGCATCGTAGAGAGGACGAATCTATTTTAAGGACACAGTGTTAAACACTGACTTGATAAAAAATTTATTCGACGAATTAATTAATAAAGTAAGTAATTAATTTACTTTCTGTTTTATTTATTTTTATCAGATTCTGATTTTATTTTTGTAACAAAATAAGAATCTGTTGTTTTATTTTATTTTATATACTGTTTTGATTTTTGTAATAAAACAGTTTATCTCATTTCTTTAATTTTTCGAATACAATAAAGATTGTCTGACAAATATATCCATCACTCACAGTTTGCGTTGTCAAATGGTTTATCAACACATTTTTATCACTTCTTGCTTAAGAATCTGGTATACTTTACTTCCAGTTTTCTTTTTTCTGTTATTTTTTACTATTTAATAACTTCACTGAAAATAATTTCCATTTGAAAGAGGCCCAAGAATTTAAAAAATCATAACTGGCTGCTAGTTTAAATAGTCAAACAAGATACATGTATTTCAATTTTTGCATCATTCTTTCTAGGTATAGTAGTTGAATGGTAGCCTGTGTATGCTTTGTCCACCAAAAGCAAGACACAAACATAGTCTATTTAGGGGTTGTTTGGGATGTCCTAAATAAGTGTACTTTTTGTCTTTTTGGACTAAAAAATTGAGGAAGAAAATATGGATGTTTGGGTTAACTTTTTGACTATTTATGGAAAAATGTGTAATAAAAAATTGTAAAAATTGATTTGTAAGGAAAAATTAAGATTGGGAGTTGTGCAGCCGTAATTGTTGACTTTTGGTGAATGGTGTTAACTTTTTAACTTTTTGAATAGTTTTTTGACTTTTTGGCTTTTTTGCAATATGCCAAACTTGGCCTTGGAATTGAAATGGATCTTTTGAAACCAAGAGCAAACAACAATGATGTTCCTCTACAAGGATAAAAGAAAGCAAGAAGCAATCATGTATGAAAATTAGATTGTACGAGTTTACTCAAGAATTGGTTGTTCTCCTTCAAGCTCGGATATTACAATCAGCGAATCCGTCAGTTCAAGGGAGAGAGGTGCGGACTTGGGTAGTGGATTTATCACCTGCAAAGAATCAGGTATTTGAGAGATTTCCTAAGTGTTTCCAATTGAACACCCAAATGAAAAAAGATGTACCTTCTTCTTGTTCTTCACATAACCAATGGCAACTTCTCGTCGTAAATATGCCCTTTCAGATAGCTCAGCAAAAGAAGGATTCTCCCCCTCTTTCATGTAGAGGCCAATATGCTATAATAAACCCACAAGCATATCAATTATTCAAATATATATATACATATGTACAGATGGTTTAATTATAAACATATTAGAGGCACTGAAGCTTCCTGGTTATGCCAATTACTCCCTTACCAACTTGGTTAGGGTAGAAGTTGAAACTCATAGGGGCTTTTGATGTTAATTTGGAAAAAAATAACTATGTTTTCAGGCATGACTACCAAAAATTTCAAGTGATCTCGATTTCAAGAAAGTCCTAATCCGTAGTGTGAACAAATTGGTAATCCCATAACGAGGATGTCTCGGTCTATCTTCTTTTTTTTGAAAAAATAAACAGAAATTATTGATGAAGAACAACCAGCTAACCTAATAATATCTCAAAAGTTGTTTAAATTTACTTAATTCCTTTGCTAGACAATTAATTCAAATTCAGAAGGGAATGAACGAAGAAGACAAGTTATCCAAAAGCTGTAATTCATTGCATCTGAGAGACCTATTCCATGTAATTTACCAAATTGTTTTATTTTACCTCTTCTCCAGTTTATTTTTGGCTGCCTTGTACAGCATGCCACATCATATTTAAACCCCCCCCCCCCCCCCCCCCCCCCCCCCGCGGGCAAAAAAAAAAAAAATTGCCACATCACATCACATAGAGAGGCATGATGTAAAAGTGTTATTATGCCCGTGCACTGATCCTCAACTTTTCATCCTAGTCCAACTACATGTAAAGATTAAAATAATTACACCACACAGCCCATTTACCTTCACATATATTTCGTCACCCTCAGCATCCAGAATGTCTCTCCACACCTCATTCAATTCACCGTTCTCTGCCACTGTCATGCACAAGCAGAAAATTACCTTTAAACATGGAAACCTCAATTGGTTTAACACACGTTAGAGACAAAAAGTGGAATAACTCAAGACCTTGTGCCGTCACAAGGCTCATTACTTCCTCAGCTGCAATGTAAGAGAGGGCTGGATTGATGCTTGAAATCTGTAGGGATTTGCAAGTGTGTGGTAAATGAAAATTGAACTTGAGCAAGTATGATAGCAAGATGAATTTTTACATCGAAATATAATTAGTCTGCAAAAAAGAAGAATTACTTGTTTTCCCAATTTGGAGTCAACAATTTCTGCAACTAGATTATGCACCTGCAATCCATTCATCATCATATTTTTCCTCAGATCGAGAAATTAAACATTTATTATGCTTATGACTGAAGAAGACATGAAAAAGTAGATGCTACTAGATCTTTAGTTTAAAGGCATGGATGCTAACGGTATCTAAACCATTCAACCATATTTGGACCCTAAGTTTCTGTAACGAAGGGTTTAGAAGGAGATTTCATAACTTGTTCCACTTCACAATTGGACCTGCCTTCCTGTTTCACCGACTAGTAGCATATTGTACATTTCTCTTCAACAAAATGAGATATGACACTTAATGGCTATGTTTTTTTTGGCTGGACTGGATTATATGGGATTATGCTACAACCAAAAACTATGGTTTTAGAAAGTCATAGAGATGCTAGTGTAATTTATAGATAACGATGGTGAGGACCAGTATTATAGGGTGACAAATAATGACAATGAAGAAGATGATGAACCTTTGTGTTATAATAACCTTAAATAAAAAGTTTAACAACTTTTGACACTTCTACCAAAAATGTTAAATGACACGTAAACATGACACATCTGCAAACCTAAAGGGTCTGCCCACCTATATAATCGAGGCCACACTGGTTAAATTAACCAAAAGGGATCTGAACATGGCACAAGGACCTTAAAAGGAAACTGTAAAGGAGAATTTACAAGTCCTAGAGTGTTTTACAAACCAGCCAAGTAAAGCCCTCAATAGTTTCTCAGAGGACAACCTACCATCCATAGCCCCATTGTTTCTCCAGTAATCAAAAGACTGTAATGGGAAAAATATCTCAACTCAACAAACTATGGGTATTCCATGCCATATATAACCGACCGACACCCCACAAGTTCCATGACAGAAAAGCGCATAGACTAAAAGTTCCCAAAAATATCCAATGATTTCAACCAAATTGCAATAAATAATCTATTTAATTACGTGCAATATTTTGGCATGATAATAATTTGTTTCCTTGGTTCCGAATGGGTTATAACCCACCTCTCTATTAGGATTAGATAAATAATAGAATGTTTTATATGTTTCACTATGCCACAGAATTGGATCCTTCAAGCAGTGCAATGTCAACCATCCATCCAATTAGAATCATCGGTTCATAATATCATACGCAAAATATATCTAATGTCAGTAAATGGAACTTTTCCCATTATCTGACATTCTATTATGCAGATTACCCAGACAAAGAAAAAGGAAGTTTCTATACTCATGTTAAGCACGGATACGAATGCGAATGCGGGTATGCATGTACATTGATACAGTAAAATCTAAAAAAAATAGAGTACGGATACGGCTTGGTACGCTTGTAAAAAAATATTTATTTTTAATTTAGTAATGCAAAAATTAATTAAATGGTTTAATTTGTTAATATCCAACCTATAATTAACATTTAATGCCAAAAGTAAAGGTATAAATCAAAATTAAATGTCAATACATTAAATAACCTACAAATCATAATTTAATTTTAAAATCATGCTAAGCGTAAAAGTAAAAATAAAAAAGAAGTCTAGTGAAAGGAGTTTTATTTCTGTAGTAGAAGAAAATATTGTTTCAACTGAGGTGCGGTACGGCCTGGGTATACACTAGGTACGTCTCGATACGCCAAAAATTAAGAAGAAAAAATTTGGGTACGTGTTTCGTGTGCCCGGTACGTATGCAGAAGTATCATACAAGATACCATACGCTGGTAAGTATCCGGTACGGGTACGGCATGTTTTTCGAAGTACCCATGCTTACAACTTAGAAGTAAAAAAAAAAAAAAAAACACATACAATTTGTAATAAACGTTAATATCCTTGAGGATCATTTTGCTCTGAGTTATACTCACCTTCACTCCAAGTCTGTTGCAAATATTTTCAGCAAGAAGAAGGGAATATGCTGAATGCTTGTCTGCCCTGGATGGATCTGAAGGAAGAATAGTTAATGACATGCCACCTTAAGCCAATAGAAATATTATGCTCTATTACCTCCAAGTAGCCACTCTCTATCAGATATTACAACAATCGACAAGGGAATATCTTCACCATCCTTGAAATTTTTCTGGATATTAGTTATGGTTTCCTTTAAGACATTATAGTCCATGGGGTTGCCAATCTGCACATATGAAAGAACATGAAGGATTCAAAGGAATGTGTACATGGAATTCTAGAATTGAGATAGAGAGAGAGAGAGAGAGGGGAGAGGAGATAAATAGTTCTAACCATATTTGATGAGACAGTACCCTATGGGAAACCCGGACATGTTTTAGCTTGCGTTGATGAACAAGGTTGCTTGCCCTTTCATCCATCGGCACATCTGACAATGTTTCCTACACATATATAGATCTTAAAATATAAAATTTTGAGTGATGTACATAAAATCTGAGAACTTAATGTATGCTATATCTAAGACATTAATTTATCTTGTGTTTGATTTCACAAGAGGGGAAAGGGAAAAGAAAGAAATACAGTGAATGAATAATATCAATCTACTGGTGGCCTTGGGATGGGAGTAACACTTAGATATTGTCAAATAGCTATTACTAATACAGCATCTGTATGCAATACATTTGCAGATAAAATTGCTAAAGAACTGAAAAGAGCAAAGCACTCAAGATGACTAGATGACGGTTTCTAATTTGATGGCATCAACAAACAGCTTAATTGTCCCCAGTAAGAAAGGGTGGTAATGCCAACTTCAATGAAAACTATCAATCTATGAAAATAATTATTGAAATAATTGGAGAAGCAGAAGGCATACTTTGCATTACAAGACTGATATATATATATATATATATGTGCAAAACATGACAGATTTCTAATATTATAAATTTATAGCAGACTCTATAGGTGAAATAAATGATTCGTTCAAAAGTGAGTCCAGCATGAAGCTGATTAAGAAGAGACCGTATTATCTTTCTGTTAACTTTCTAATGCTTCATCCAAGGTGCCTAAAGTTACATCTAGCTGCCGCTCATTTTTCTACGAATCTTGACAAGTTCCTAGTTAGTTATCTAAAAAATATGCAAACAATCATTGGCCTAGTCAATGACACAGATATGGCTACCCCAGAGAAGTTATTAAGCATGCTGCTTGATTTATTTTATTTTATTTTTAAAAGGAGAGGAAAGGGTCATGGCCATGGCATTTTTTGCACAAGTGGTTGGTGGCCCCTTCATAATGCCTGTAGACCTCACAATAAATAAATTAAAAAATTGAAAGAGTCAGCACCATGCATGTTCTTTCAAAGTTGCAAGTTGTAAAACCTAATTATTCCCTCAAATTCCAAATCAACAATTTATAGTGATTGAATATATATATTCTCAACTAAAACTGCAGATACAATGAAGAGTTCCGATTAGAACATACCAATACACTGCCAGGTCCAAGATAATTATCATATTCTGCAATCATTTCTACAACATCAGGGCGCCACCCAAGCATTAGTATGCATTCTTTTGGTCCTAGATTCCAGTCTGATGCCTACTAACAACAGTCAAACATAATAGACTGAAAACCAATCTTTCAAATAATAATTATGTAATTCTATTTATTTAAATAATAAAAAAAACTGACAAACATGAAATTGTGTAGTGGGGAAGTAATATACCTTTGATCCTGATTTTGGGGGGCGCTTCACTATATTTTCAAGCCTCATCCTATTCATTTCTAAGGATTGTTTAGGAGATTCACTGTTCTTCTCTACAACTTCAACATTAATTGGTGTGTTATTTTCTTCTTTGACAACATTTTGATATTCAAGCTGAGGTTTTTTCTTCCCATGAACGGGTGCAATGAACAATACCTATATGAGTAAAAGGTTAACATCAGAAGCAAAGAATGACAAATATAACTAACTAAAGAATTCAGCAAGGAGAAAATTTTCAAACAAATTCTTGGTAAGCAAACTTATTCTCCTTGCAAAATTTTAACCATCTATGGTGACTAAGCGAGCATGAGATCTTTGTTTGGACAACATGATGACATAATGATGCCCCCACTACTGAATGGCTAAATAAGTACAATAGGGCTTGGAAGCCTAGAGAAAAAGCTATGGGTTTAGAGATTATTAAGAGACCTTTTTGGACAGAACAAAGTGTCCATTGTAGTGTTTAGGGTATTTGTTTACATTTATTCTAAACTTGTATGTTGGCGGTCCTTTTAATTTATGTCTTCTCTGCTTTGGTCGTCTAAACTCATATGTACATACTGTTTAGGGTATTTATACAACCTTTTATTTGATATATACTTGATCATACATAATAAAAAATGACAAATAATTTTGATTTAGTTTTTCTGTCACAACTGTCAAGAAGATTTTAACATTATTCATCAAATTGGGTCCAATCGTAATCCAAGCGCAGGCTTATGGACCATGAAATTGTAGATAACCAATATACTGAATTTAAGGCTTTGTAAGAGCATTTGAAAACAGTAAAAAACAAGCTTATGGCCCATGAAAATCAAAATGCAGAGCCCAAGCTTTGGCCCAAGGCCATAAGAGAGCGTAGAAAGATTTGGTTGGACCGATCCAAGAGAAAATAAGGGACAAGTCAAAATAAAGAAGCCAGCAGTGAGAAAAATGTCCAATTTGGTAATCAGCATTTAAGTGAGGTCTTAGAGTTGAATTGCAAAATGGATTGAAACAATGGTTATCCAAGAGTAATTTCAAATTGGAATATTTGGCCCAAGAAATTCATGGGTGGATTCCTAGGGAATTCAAATCCCTATATCAGATCCATATGGTGTATTGGATTTCGGAGTTTGGATTTGAAATCCCTGTAATCCATATCCAAACAACATTTTTTGTTTTTGCAAACCTATGCTATTTAATAAATTATTATTTTGTTCAATGCCGGATAAAAAAACAAAAAAACAACACCCAATTAGTACATATTAATGTGTGTTTGGGCGGGGAAAAAATTAATTCATAAAGAATTCTCTTGTGGAACTGTTTACTAAGATTATATTTTGACTACTTTTTCAAGCTGTTCTTGTATGTACTTTTAGTATCACAACCTGTTCAATTGTATCAATAAATTGGATTTGCAAATTTGAAAGGTATAATATCTCAAGAAAAAAACTACAATCTATTCTTTTATACTAAAGGATAAGCAATGTTAAAAGAATGATGATGTGTGGATACTTTGTCAAATTGCTGTAAAACTTCATCATCACTTGGGTGAAAGTATATTTTCCCTCCCCGATAAAGACCACAAACAACTGACTGCAAGGATATTAAAAATAGAATACATATTAGGACCGGAACTGTTGATTATAGTGGATAATAACAACAACAACAAAATTTTATAGACTATTTTACCTCTTGGAATCCACGTCTTACTTGCCTATATGTTAATCCCGCTAGATTAGGAAAATTGAAAAGGTTAAATACATTCTCTGCAACATACAAACATGACTATTAGTAAATTAAGTAGGATGTCACTCGCAATAAAACACTGGAAGATAAAAAAATAAAAAAATAAATAAAAATAAAAATATTATACTATGATGATTGGAGCATAGGTAGTATTCAGACAACAAAATATCATCCAGGAACCAAATGGGGATGTAGTTAGTTCCAAGTCCAACACCTAAGAACCCAACCAAGCAACCCCTCTCATGTAATGTTATCCCCTAAAAGGAACATAGACAGAGGTTTGCAAAGTGACATAATGAAAAACACCTGACAGTCTGACATTGAAAAACTAAGAACATGGTTACATGGACATAATTTGCATGGACATTAAGATGGTCAGAAATTGTTTCTACCATACAAAACAACAAAGCTTTGCAGAATAAACTCATTGCACGACAACCTTTGCAATCTAGATGCCATAAATTAAACCCGACCCTTAATGAGTTTGACAGAACTTCAATAGAAAATCAAAGTTGGCAGTTGAACATAATGTGACGAGACCTCATAGACACAACGTTGACAAATGCCAACAACCCATAACATTGTTGGATATCATTGAAAGGAATCAATTTAAAAAGAAAAAAATTGATAACAAAAAAATTGATAACTTCATCTACAGAGGCCAAATCAAATAAATAAAAGCAGGTATTCTATTGATTGATTATAACTTGTTGTATAACTTCTTATAAAGTGAAAACAAAGAAATTATAATTTTTTGAGATTTTGTTTTTTTCCTTTTCAAAGTGAATTTTACATATAAAGAAGAAGCACAATTTTCAATGAATCTGAAAGTGTCCGTACTTCGATAATTAAGCAAATGTCTGTAAATCTTTACAAGGACTTTTTGACGAGAGCATTGAACAAATAATTTGGACGAAACATTTTCCACAGGCTGTACTTTTAATCCTGAGATTGACTTTAAGAGCTCACATGTATTGGAATCTGAAACCTGCAGGAATTAAGAGGACAAACTCAACATAAATTTTGCACCCTGAACCCCTGTTACGTTATGTCAGTCAAAAAGCTTCTCACAAGAACGCACCTCAACAATGGTGGGCACAGAAGCCATTTTTGGAAGAGGTTGAAGGGCAAGTACAGAAAGAAACGCATCCGTATCAACTTCATATCTGAAAAATTGATAATCTGAATTCAAAAGACTGCAATGAAGTATAATTTTAGAAAATTTAACTAACACAAATTGTGAATACATGAAATTTTGGAGATTGTAGTGTCCAAAACAGAACACACAAAATGAGCACAATGGGGCATGTAATCTTGGCTACCCTCCATCTGATACCGAAAACATGTATTGTAACTTATACAGGTAAACCTGCAGACATGGATGACTAGCCCTATGGGTAAGTGTTAGGACCTATCTTGTCAAAATCCCGCGCACAAAACTATGTATTGAGTTGTAATTTTTTCTGAGTTTTTTGCCTTCCTCGCTCGAGCCAGGAAGTGCTCGCTCGAGCGAAGGATGCGTCTGGGCAAAACCTGAAGGCCATGTTTGTGCGCTCGAGCGAAGAGCATGGTGGCTCGAGCGAAGCACTGCGTCTACACTTGAACCTGAAAGGATGTCTTCCTCGCTCGAGCGAAGGGCTCGTGGCTCGAGCGAGGTCACTAGTAGAAATCACGCGAGATGCACTTCTCGCTCGAGCGAGAGGAGCCTCGCTCGAGCGAGCTTCAGAATCCGGAATTTTTCAAGAGTTTGGTTTCATTCAGAATTGGGATTCTTTTTGGGTTCTTATAAGTAGATGGTTTTCTCCTAAAACCAATCTAACTTTTTCTAGATCAGATTCAAGAATTCTAGAGTTTTGTTTGAAGTGTTCTTCTGAAAGTTTGATAAGTTTTCTTTGATGTTCTTGAGAGAGTTCTAAAAACTCATGAGTTGATATTCATACATCAAAGAGGTTGATACTTAATATTCAAGAGTGTTATCTTCGGTGGAATCCGAAGATCATTACGTAAAGTCTCAAAAGGTGTTTGTTTCTTTACGTAGTCGTTAATTCGACAGGTGAAGTTGAGGAGTGGAACCAACTTGAATCGGTTCCTGTGGCGTGATAAAAGAGTTACAGAAGATTCAGAGACAAATTGACTAGGTTGGGTAATTTGTATGGTTTCTTTGTAACCTTGTAGTCCTTCTGTAGTGGATTGATTAGTGGCGGTTCGCCCGTGGTTTTTGATTACAATTGAAGGTTCTTCAATTGTGGTTTTTCCACGTAAAAAATCGTTTGTGTCGATTTATTATTTATTCCTAAAAACAAACAAACTAAAATCACTCTCGTAAGTGCTTGTTGATTTTAGTTTGAGTGTTTTTAAATTTTTAATTTGGAATATTTTTTTATCTTTTGCTAATCACGAATCACTTAGGATTTTCAATTGGTATCAGAGCGGGTCACTCTTTGTTTTTTCAAAACTATAGGAGTGTGATTTTGTGTGACTAGCATTATGGATTCTATTCGTGAAGGTAACTCGACTCATAGACCCCCTTTACTAGACGGTACAAACTATTCTTATTGGAAAGCTCGTATGAGAGTATTTTTAAAATCTATCGATGAGAAAGTTTGGCACTGCGTAGTCTTTGGGTGGAGTGAACCTACTGTCAATATAGATGGCATTGATATTCCTAAACCCCTTGATAAATGGGACACAACTGATTACCAGAACTCGAGTTGGAACAGCAAGGCTCTCAACTCCCTCTTTTGCTCTGTCACACCTGAAGAATTTCGTCGAATTTGCACGTGTGAAATAGCAAAAGAGGCGTGGGACATTCTTGAAACAATTCACGAAGGAACTACCTCTGTCAAAAGGTCAAAACTTCAACGTCTCACATCTGCTTTTGAAACCCTTTTTATCTTGTGACGATGAGACGTTTGATGATTTCTATGCAAAACTCAGTGATATCGTGAATTCCTGTTTCACTCTCGGTGAAAAAATCCCGGAAGCTAAAGTTGTGGGAAAAATTTTGAGGTCCCTTCCCGAGAGGTTCCAATCAAAGGTGACAGCGATTGAGGAGGCTCAGAATGTTGATACCCTTAAACTCGATCAATTGGTTGGAAATTTGCAGACTTATGAGGCACACCAAATTTCTAAGAAAAAGCAAAAAGAAAGTATGGCTTTCACTAGTACTCATGAGACTGCAAAACCTCCGGAGACTGAATTTGATTTAGAGTCCGAGATAATGGCTATGCTTACAAAAGCAGTTTAAAATTTTTAAAAAGAAGCCTAATTTGAGCCCTATTTCAAAAAGAAGAGTAATGACAAACCCAAAACTTTTCCACCAAAATTAGCTCAAACTCTTGAAAAGAAAGGTCATTAGGGGCTAGGGGTCAAGTGCTTTGAATGTCGTGGGTTTGGCCATATATCTCTTGAATGCCCTCTGAAAAAGAATCGGAAGAAAGTCTACATCGTAACTTGGGATGGCGGGTCGAACAAGAACCCGAAGAACCTGAATCTGGTGAAGATGGGGATAGTGCTTTCATGGCATTTTGGGCCACGGTTTCTCAACCTCTTCCAAAGCCGTCAGAATCAGCCCGTGGTCAGAACTTGCATCGTGCTCCCACCTTTGATGGGACCAACTACATATTGGAAAATCAGAATGAGGGCTTTTCTGAGAGCCTTTGAACCAGAAGGCTGGCAAACCATTGAAGAAGATACGGAAAGTGCAGAGAATCCGGGCAAACAGAGAGCCCTAATCATTATTCGTGAAGCAATTTCTAATGAAGAACGACAAAGAACGGGTCAACTCGCACAAAGGCTAAAGCTGCATGGGAAATTCGAGCCAATTCCATGAAGAGGAGATTCACCTCCACCTCCATCCAACAACTTGTCTTCCTTGGTTGCAGTTGGATGAGGTTAAGGAGAATGAGAAGCAAAGAGAGGATGATGAACTATCTCAAGACATTGATGAGATCAATGGTGAAGAACTACAACAAGCTTACGAGAAGGGTATGAGGAATCTCTGAATTTGTCTAAAACCAACGACAAACTCTCTCTCAAGCTCAAAACATGCGAGAGTGAGAATGTCACTCAAGGAGAACTCTTGACAAAGCGAATGTCATCAAGATCTCAAGTGAAAGGCAAGACTTATGTGGAAAAACGTCTGTGGCCTGAAAGGAATGAACTTCTGAGGGTGTACTCCACATATGAAGAAAAGCTTGAAGGTCTTGAGTTATCACAAACCGCATTGGAAGATAAAGTCAGTCAGAAAGATGAAGAGCTCCGTATTGCTAGAGCAACAATTGCCCTGTGGAACAAAGGTTCCAGATCTCTAGAAGACATACTCGGATCTCAACAAATGGGGTCGGACAAAAGCGGGCTAGGCTATGGTGCGACGACTCACAAAGACGTGCCTCTACCTCACATAACTTGAAGACTCGGGCAAAGGGAAAATTGAAGGTAGATCAAGATGACTCTTTTCTTCATCAAGCAAAAGCGAGCAAGACCAACAAAAGGGAGGTAAAACACTGTTTTATTTGTCATCACTGTGGTAGGTATGGCCACATTCGTCCTTACTGTTTTGAATTGTTTGGTAAGGTGTCTCAAAAGGGTAGAAATTCTAACACTTTTTGGGTTAGGAGACAACCTTACATGTCTAGGCGGAACACCAAGACTAAAAAGATTTGGGTTAGAAAAGATGATTTGACTTGTTTTGTTGCTCACACTGCTCTAAAAGCACGTGACTCACACATGTGGTATCTTGATAGTGGGTGCTCTCGTCATATGTCCGGTAACAAATCCTACTTCACCTCCCTTGAAAAATATGAAGGAGGAATTGTTACTTTTGGAGATGGCGGCACTTCTAGAGTCATTGGTAAGGCCTCTATAAGTGTTGCTGGACTTCCCAAGCTAGATAATGCCTTACTTGTTGATGGTCTTAAAGCTAATCTTTTGAGCATTAGTCAAATGTGTGATTCCCATCATGAAGTTTTGTTTTCAAAAGATAAATGTGAAATTTTGGATAAAAAAGGAAATACCGTTTTACATGGGGTTCGCACTTTGTCGATAACTGCTATGGAATTCTCACTACTAATGATCTCACTTGTCATTCTGCCATCATAAGTAACATTGATCTGTGGCATCAAAGATTAGGTCACATGAATTTCAAAGACCTAACTAAGATAGCCAATAAAGAACTTGTGAGAGGAGGACCTAAACTGGGTAAGAATTTGGGCCATGTGTGTGGACCATGTCGACAGCAAGCAAACCGTGCTCAACAAAAGGTGAATAGCTTTACAACCAAACGTCCTCTTGAATTAGTTCACATGGATTTAATGGGTCCTACTCACACTGAAAGCATTGGAAGTAAAAGATACATTTTTTTAACTGTTTATGATTTTACTCGTTTCTCATGGGTAAATTTTTTAAGGAAAAAATCTGATACGTTTGATGCTTTCCAGGCTTTAGTCCTTAAAATCCAAAATGAACAAGGTGTTCCCATTGGGCGTATCATAAGAATCCGAACTGATCATGGTCGTGAATTTGAAAATAGTTCGTTTTCGGATTTTTGTGATATGCATGGAATTAAGCATGAGTTTTCTGCACCTATTACTCCACAACAAAATGGAGTGGTTGAGAGGAAGGACAGAGTTGTTCAAGAAATGGCTAGGGTCATGCTCCTTAGTAAGAGTCTTCCTCCAAAGTTTTGGGCCGAAGCCTTAAATACTGCTGTTTATGTCATAAATCGTGTGTATTTAAGGCCCGGCACTTTACAAACTCCTTATGAATTGTAGAAGGGTATGAAACCTAATGTAAAATACTTCAAAACTTTTGGGAGTAAGTGTTACATCTTCAAAGATAGAGAGCCATTGGGCAAATTTGACTCCCAGAGTGATGAAGGTATTTTTCTAGGGTATTCAACCAATAGTAGGGTTTTTCGAGTCTATAACCTGCGAACTTCATCATTAATGGAATCTATCAATGTGGTTATAGATGACACGGGTTCACCTACTTGACAACAAATGAGGATGACAATCTTTGAGTTTCCAAGCTTGGATCTTGAATCACAAAATCAAGGAGATCTTTGCGGCTCAATCACAAGAAATTGCTGACACCATCCTCACTGTAAGTTCAAGTCCAAAGAGTGCTCAAAAGAACGGCACTCCGGTTCCTCCTGTCACCCAAAGTCTGAACTTAAACCATCGGCAAGGGTGGCCCAGAATCATCCATTCAACGGTAATTGGGAGTGTTTGGATCGAATGAAAACCCGAAGACAGATTCGGGATGAGGTATCACATATGTGTTATGTTTCTTTGATTGAACCTAAGAAACTTAAAGAGGCCTTGCTAGATGATAGTTGGGTTAATGCTATGCATGAAGAATTAGGTCAATTTGAGCGTAACAAAGTTTGGACTCTTGTTCCCGGACCTAGAGACATGAATGTGATAGGTACCAAGTGGATCTTTAAAAATAAATCGATGAGAATGAATGCTGTTGTGAGAAATAAAGCTAGGTTGGTTGCTCAAGGCTACACACAAGTAGAGGTATTGACTATGATGAGGCGTTTGCCCAGTTGCGTCTCGAATCCATTCGCATATTACTTGGTGTTGCATGTTTTCTTGGATTTAAATTGTTTCAAATGGATGTGAAAAGTGCTTTTCTGAATAGGTACTTAAAAGAAGAGGCATATGTTGAGCAACCAAAAGGGTTTGAGGACCCTAAATGTCCTAATCATGTCTACAAGTTAGACAAGGCTTTATATGGATTGAAACAAGCCCCTCGGGCTTGGTATGATAGGCTTACTACCTTTCTTCTTGATAATGATTTTCAAAGGGGTAGTGTGGATAAGACATTATTTGTGAAACATACTAAGTCTCATATTCTTGTTGCTCAGATATATGTTGATGATATTGTGTTTGGTTCCACTGCTGATCATCTTGTGAAATATTTTTCGGATTGCATGACACATGAGTTTGAGATGAGCATGATGGGGGAGTTGTCTTATTTTTTGGGTCTCCAAATTAAACAGTCTCCTTCGGGTATATTTGTTTCTCAGTCTAAGTATGCTAAAAATCTTGTGTCAAAGTTTGGTCTTGAGTCTGCCAAACATGCACGCACTCCCATGAGCACCACTCTTCACCTTTCCAAAGATTCCTCTGGTATTGATGTTGATCCTACCCTTTATAGGAGTATGATAGGGAGTCTTTTGTATCTCACAGCCAGTCGTCCTGATATTTCCTTCAGTGTTGGTGTCTGTGCCCGTTACCAAGCCAATCCTAAAGAGTCTCACCTTCTTGCGGTAAAAC
Source organism: Camellia lanceoleosa (assembly GCA_025200525.1). Lineage (NCBI taxonomy): Eukaryota > Viridiplantae > Streptophyta > Magnoliopsida > Ericales > Theaceae > Camellia > Camellia lanceoleosa. The sequence goes on from CM045766.1 coordinate 170,405,928, forward strand.
GCATCATCAAGTATGTTAATGGTACCTTGGGGTTTGGGGTTTGGTTTTCCACTGATACTACAGCTGAAATTACTGGTTTTTCTGATGCCGACTGGGCAGGGTGTGCTGATGATAGGAAAAGTACATCGGGGGGTTGTTTTTACCTTGGGAATAATCTGGTTTCTTGGCATAGTAAAAAGCAAAATGCTATCTCTCTGTCTCTCTTGAAATTTGAATACATTCTTTGCGGGGAGTTGTTGTGCCCAAATGTTGTGGATGAAGCAAATGCTTCATGTTTATGTAATTGAACAGAACACTCTCACTCTTTTTTGTGATAACACAAGTGCCATAAACATTTCAAAAATCTGTCCAACACTCTCGCACCAAACACATTGACATCGTCATCATTTTATTCGAGAGTTAGTGGACGAAGGCCTTGTTGTTTTGGAACATGTTTCTCTTGAGCATCAAAAAGGCGATATTTTTACAAAACCCCTTGATCTTCTTCGATTTGAGTTTCTTAGAAAGACCTTGGGTGTAATGTCTCAGTAACTAGGCTGTTTCTTGTAAGGTGAGTGTGACTGGTTGACTTACTGTTCTTGAATGTGATTATCTGTGTTTGAGTTCTGATATCTTTTCATCAAAATTAATATGAACACTGCTCCTGTTGCATACAAGATTTGTTTCATCTCTGTTCATAGCTCATTCTGAATGCCCATACTCATTTACTTCATGATCTCATTCTGTACACATTCTTGAGATAAACTGTTGCAGGGGTTTCCGCACAAGTGATCAAAGTTCTCTATAGACCACTGACAGTGTTTCTTGTACTCTTACAGAGGAATTGACCTATACTGGTATATCATGGGTGATGTTAAGTCTCTTAACCATCTACCATCTTATTTCACTTCCATGGTTTCTCCCTCAGTACATGATTTCCGGGCATTAGGAAAAGGCTACCTCAGAGGCACCAACCAGGCCATCATTTTGATTCCATTCTTCTCTGGTTTGGACTCCATACTCTTGAGCGTGTATGCCACCAGTGAGTGCCCACAAGAAAGAAAAGTTGAAAGAAAAAAAGAAAAAAAAAAAGAAAAAAAAAGGGAATTATTGTCTGAGGGGGAGCTTCCGCATTTACTCAACAAATACCCCGTGATTCCCAGTGGTTTGACTTTTCTTTGTGATGGTCAGTTATTCTTGTTGGAGGTCCAGCCATCAGATCACTACGAGGATTAACTCTAGCTTTGTGGCTCTCAAGGATTGCACACACACACATTTTTTATATGAGCTCTCATGTGTGTTTTTGAGTTATGCATTCTCATGATGCGTGTGACTTTGATTTAATCTTATCTGTTTTATTCATGAGCTGTTGTTTCATTTTTTGTTCTCAAATTTTCAGGACTCAGAATTGATGGATACTCTTGTTCTTGTGAAATAATTTGTCACCCGGTCACCTTGCTTTTTACAAAAAATATCCTAGGTGTTTTTAGTTTTATTATAAAAAAAAAAAAAAAAAAAAAAATTGTTTTTTTTTCTTCTAGGCTCGAGCGACTGGGTCATCGCTCGAGCGAGCTTCTGCTTCCTATATCGACCTGAGAGCTTCTTCTCCTCGCTCGAGCGACCGTGTCTTGGCTCGGCGAGTATCCTGTCGATTTTTATACAGGTCTCTTGATTTTGCTTGCATCTCTTCCCCTTCCTTTTCTCTCTCTCCCCTAGGGCTTTGTTGTGTTCACCTCTGCTGAACTCGATTGAGGTTTTCTTGCTTGGTTTTAGGGATTTCTCCTTCCCATTCCTCCTCATTGGTAAGTTTTTTTTATTTTGTTTTATTTTCGGATTAGGATTGTGGTGTGCTCTGCCTCCATCTCGAATTTCTTTTTGCATTTTTTTTTTTTTGCTACTGATTTAGCTTGTTTCATACTCTCAGCTACTTGGTTTGGTTGTTATGATTTGCATTGCTTCTAGGGATATGCATTGCTTCTAGGGTCTTGCTTTTGGTTGATTTTTCTTGGGAGTAGATTTGTTTGATTTTTTCCCATTCCTTATCTCATGCTCTAGGGCTCATGGTGTTTCGTATATATTTTGCATTTGGGACAGTTGTGTTGTTTGTACAGGTTATATATTTCAACATTGGGTTTTTCAGTTTTTTTTCAGTTCTCTTATTGAACTTGCTTGATTGTTCCCTCTTGTTGACCATATGTGCCATAGTTTGCTCCTGCCTCATGCTTCTTGTTCATCTAGCCCTGATTTTCTGATTCTCATTTACTTAGTTTGGATTCTCATTGTTTTTATAGTTGGCTATTGATATCTGCTTCTTGTTCTACCATGTTTTTGGCTAATGGACTAATGGTTTTTTTGTCACTGTTTCTTGGTTTGGCCTTGGGGTTGTGGGGTGGTCTGTTTCTGGTTTGTGCCTTGTTCTGTCTACCATCTGTCTCTGTTGTGTCTCTGTGGTATGTTTAGTAATGGCAGAACCTTCCAAGCGTCGCAAGATGGCTGTTTCACGCCCTTCCTTCAATACCTCCAAGTTTGAGTCAAAAGAAAAGGCTAAACTGTTTAGGGAGTCTTATGTCTCTCGGAAAGTTCATTTGGAACGAAATGTTTTATCTAATGCATTTGAGGTGATTCCTATTCGGTCTTTATTTGATCCCTTAGGTGGTGACCAAGTGTTACACTTTTCCGGTCTCCAAAACCTTAGTCTCATCCGCGAGTTTTATTGTAATATGCATTCTATTAATCGCGAAGGTTGTACTTTTCCCACTTGGGTGAGGAAACACTCTCTTGTTATCACTGATGATGTGTTTCGTGAGTTCCTTGGTCTTCCTGCTATTGATGATTGTCATTTCCCTATTCTTACCCGGGCTGGTGTTAATTTTGATATGGTTGCTTCCGAATTGTGTGGTGTTCCGAGGACTTGGATCGCTGGGGCTCTCATTCAACAGAATGAGATGCTTCCTCGATTAAAATCTTCTTAACATCATTGTGTGCGCCAACATTTTTGTCACCACCCATTCATCTCATATTACTCAGGACCAGGGGTATGTTTTATACTGTATTCATCATCGTCTTCCTATTGACCTTCCAGAGATGATTATATCAAAAATGATTGGAGTTTTCGAGGCGTAAAATCTTTGGGGCTTCCTATGGGTGTTTTCTTCACCGTTTTCTCTCTTCTCTTAATGTCCTGTTTTTGGCAGCGATGAGTTTGCTTCTCCTGTCAAACCTATTACCAAACTCACCGTCTCACAGAGTCAGGCCCACGTTAGGGGGAGTGGGTCCGGTGTTGGGGGTTCTCATGCAGGTGATCCCGGAGTTGCCGGTACTGATGATGATCCTCTTGCTGAGGAGGAGGTTGAGGCTGCCCATGCCGGCCCAACAGGGGATACTCATGATTTGGATCCAGCTCTTGCACGTCGTCTTGATCATATCGATGCTCGCCTTGATGAGCACGGTGCTATGTTGTCCCAGATTTTATCTCTTCTTCAGTTGCAGCATCCTCCACCATCTTCCTAGTGGTTGTTGTTTTTGGTTTGTTTTCTCTTTCCTTTTGTTTTTCCCGGACAAAAAGGGGGAGATGATTTGGTATATTGGATATGATTTGGTATATTGGATATATGTTGATGTTTGGATATTTGTTTTAGCTATTTGGATATTGGATGTTTGGATATTTGTTTTAGATATTTGGATATTGGATATATATGATGGATGTATATTTTGGGTATTGGAAATATA